>JAKUCV010001817.1:0-62664 GCA_028386065.3 Turnera subulata
AAATGAAATTTCTTTTATGGTGAAAAAACTGTTTGCTTACGGAAGTAGCAAAAGTAGGTAACCGCTGCGAACTGACTACGTCACTTTTTTTATATACTAGTTGATGTTGAAAGTGGGACTCTCAATCCAGAGACCTCACCCCTCCTGCATTTGCAAGAGTACATACTTTCTATTTTAATTTTCTTGAGCTACAAAAAAACAAGCTCATTTCAGTAGAAGGGAACTTCTCTCAGGTCAGGAAAAAGTTCTGCCTTAACCCACTTGCCAGACAGCAACATAACATATTAATATCCTCTTACAATCGCTGACTGTGACACTATATTGAAAGCTCCCTAAAGTTTTGAACGCATTTGTTTCTAACAGATCACTTTGAGGTAACAGTGTCAATCCAATGTCCTCGCCAAAAAATAGACATGTGAGTCGTACAAATTTCCAGCATAAACTTAATTGCTCAACAAAACCACCAAACATAGACTTACTGGAAGGAATTTTGACGATTTCTTCATGACAGCTAAAGCACTGCCAAGACATCCCGAACGCTGTAATAAACAAAATCAACACTCATTAGGCATTTAGAAAGTACATAGCATATATGACCCCAGAAACAATTCTTGAATAAAAAATTGCCATAAAGTCAACAAGTGAAAGTTTAAAGATAGATATTCATGCACTGTAAAACTATCATCATATACAAACATACTGGGAAAAAAAGAACAAACATCTGGAAGGGTAATGCATTCACATGGACAGACAATGAGAGAGATATGTAGCACTGTTTAAGTATCCCTATGCAAATGAAGCACCTGACACAAGACCCATCCAACAAGCCAATCAATGTCGCTTCTGTGATTGCATATAACAAGTGCATGCTCGTTGCCTGAAAAATGGAGGCAGGACCAGAGAAAGAAACCCCCATTAGATTCTAGTAGACCCAGAAGAATGGTAAAGAATGACAAGCACCCGGCAGCGTGGTTAAAAAGGTGTTATCCTTACCCATTGTACGGAAGGTCTCGTCATCAGTAAAGAGTTGTATCTGCAGAAAGCATTCAGATGATCAAGATTTGAATGAAGAACAGAATACAAAGAAAACGATTGGAAATTCTATTCCAATGCTAATGCACCAGAGTGAAAAACTGGACGAATGAAGATTACTAAGAGACAAGAGAAGGATAAAGGGAACCAGTAATAAGAAAGGGAAACTATCTTCCCAAAGACATATTGGTTCCAGAAAGCTAACAGTTAATTATTGCATTTAGACCACAATTAATAAGGCACTCAGAAGACACTTCTTTTCTATTGATTGGTACAAGGGTAGAAGTTTTGGCAGTATCAAGGAACCTCAAGAGAATGGTTTATGCATGTTTATTTTTTTCTCCCCCCGGCTTGCCTCAAAACAGTGCTCGTTGAACCACACTTGAGAGGAAGCACGACTTGGAGACATGATCCGCTTGAGCTACACTGAAGTCTACTTTACACCTCCCCGCTCAACCAGAGAGAGTAGTTAGTAAATATTGAGTTTTTAACAGACAGAAATAGGTGTTTTGCTTGCAAAGTTTAGGAGGCAGCAGCGGAGTAGTACATTGTTTAGATCGCCCAAAAGAGAACAAGTTTTATGAGGACGGCGACTTGACTCCAAAATGAGGCAGTAGTAGCACTAGAATAGTAGAAGAAAAGGAAAACATAAGAGAGAGAGGGAGAGAGAACCTTGACTCCGGCCCACCAATCGACGATCCATACAAGTTCGAGCCACAGCAACTCCGCCAGAGCTCTATTCACAGTTCTGTAGGTGTTCTTGGAGACCGGGCGAATCAAAACAAAGCAAAGCGCCTGCACTTATATACATACATAAAATATACAATTAATTAAACAATCAAGCCTAGAAACCGTAAAAAAAGGAGGAGGAGCTGGGAGCAGATCAAAAAATCACAGACCTGGAAGAAATTGACGACGAGGCCCGATAAGAAGAAGAGGACGCCGACAGGAACCACCACAATCGCCGCCGAAACCATTATGTATCTCTCTACCTACGCCGCCTCTCGAAATGTGTGTGTGTGAGAGAGGGAGAAGGGGATAGAGTTGGGGGAGTCTGAATGGAAGAGGATTGATTTGGAAAAATGATATGAAACAAAGTGAGAGTGGAACAGGCAGACACGGAAGTGTGGGAAAAAAAAATGGGAAGCTGATGATATATAGAATAGAAACGGAGGAGGGAGGGAAGGAGGAGTATGGTTAATGGCTATTTATGGGTATTTATTTATTTAATGAGAGGAGTAATGGATGGACAGATAGATATAACAACAGACACTGTGTGTGTGTGTGTGTGTGGATAGAGGGAAGAAGAAGCAGCAGAGCAAATTGGGGGGGGTAGCGGGCTCAGCTGAGAGCACACAATTAATTTTGGGATTAGATTTAGATGTGGAAACCAAAGACGAAGCCAAGGAAGGAATCCTCCTTCGTCGGTCAGGTCAGGTCAGGTCAGGTCAGGTCAGGTAGGCAGGCACGAGAGAGAGAAAGTGAGAGTTATTATGAAAATTAAAAGCTCCCCCATTCATAATTGGTTTTACATTGCGTGTGTGCTTTTCTAATTTATATGTTTTTGATAGATATATTATATATGGTTGTGCCTTCCTCCTATTAAATCAAATTTAATTCAATTATTCAAATTCAACCCCACACACCCCGACCCTCTGGTTTTCCCCTCTGCTCTACTACACCACCCCGCGCCACAAAATTCTCTTCTTTCCATTTTTCTTTGGGCAAAAATAATGATAACATAATAAATTGTGAATAATAATATTAACACAATATAATACTTATAATAGAAAAACGCCAGATAATATTTTACGGGTTGCCGATTTTAGTTGGGGCTTGGATCCTGGTTTTTGTTTCTTCTCTACCTACAGTTGTATTGTATTGTATTGTATTTGTATGTATGCCAGCCAATCAGCTTGGCCAGGTTTTTTATATAGGTTTTGTCGCCTCTTTTTTGGTTTTGTTTATATATTGTGACAGCAAACCACAAAATGTGATGCACAGCACCGGATTGTAGCAAGATTGCATGAGTAGGACAACTACCGAAGAATTCTTATTCTTTTTTAATTATTTCTTTTCTTTCAAGACCATATCAGAGATAGATGGTGGGATCATCATCATCGACTTAAACACAAATTTGTCATTGGAAAAAAAAAAATTAAAGGAAGGAAGGGAAAAAAAAGAAAATGCACACACACAAGTCAGCTGCCAATTGTACCAACTATACCGAGCCTTTCTTTTTGTACTTGAACTTAACAGTCAAAATATCTCACATGGCACGTAAATGGCATGCAGACGACGACATGTCTATCCTGGCTTAATTTGAGACTTGAGATCTAATCTAAGACCCTCACTATTCTCACATGCCCGCTCTCAAACTATATAATATCAATTTCAGCGTCTCCACTTCACCACGGACCTACAGTTGAAACCTTTGCTTACCCAATCTTTAACTACTAGAAAAGAAGAAGTGAAAAATCCTTTTAGCAAACTCATTTTTGTATATAAATCGCCGGAAGCTTCTATTCTATACATGTTGTGCCATTAATTGCACACACACCTGTCCACCCACCCCACCACCCCTATCATCAAATCTTGAATTTGCTACCGCAACGAACCTGCACTTGATTAATTCATTGTACCTCAAGCTTCTATTCTGCCCATCGTGGTGGCTATTAGAAAGCATTGATTTCATTCTCTACAAGATAGAAACCGACTAAAACCAACCATATTCTTCCATCATTTACCCTCCTAAAAAAATACATTCTCAGCTCATTTCACCCCAGTTGGCACATTAAACTAAGCTAATTAATTTGGGCTTAAGAGTCTTTTTATTATTGGGTTTTAAGAGTTCAAGTCCAGTTCGATTCAGGAGTTATGTCTTGTCCATTAAGTCAGAGTCCCTATAAATAAGTGTGTCAGGGTTTTATTATTATGTGCAGCACAATAAGAATGTAAATGTGGCTACTGTGAGGGGCACCGTAGTGTCGCCTAAGGTTTTTCAAATTAATAAAATTTGTGAGTTACGGGTGGATTCTTATATTCTACAACCCCGACTATTCACTTTAAGTATTTCTCAACTAAACACTTCGAACCCGGATCAACATCCAAATGAGCGATTTAATGGAAAAGGTATTCTTAAACTTTTAGTAGTTCTCTTTGTGATTCGGTTCCTCCATATTTCTTTTCAAGAGGGGGTATCGTACTTTTCTTTTTCTTTTGCTGAAATTGTATGTAGAGCTAATTTAGAGGTAATATTAGGGAGTAGATTCTACCACAACTAATGATAATGCAGTATTAACAGGGGTGGAGTTAGGGGGGCCAACAGGGGCCATGGCCCCCCTTAACTTCTATAATTTTCAATCCTCCCCTTTTTCATTTTTTCTCCAGATTTTCCTTACATTTGAGCCTCTATAAGTCTCTATAAGTAATGTGTGTGGTTGGGCCCTCCTAAACTTATTGGACTGGCTCCGCCCCTGAGTATTAATATGGACATAATTAGCATTTTCCTAATTCTAATTTTCAGACAAAAAACATGGCTGGACCACTAAAATTTAGCATACTTTTTTTTTTATGAAAATATTTGTATTCTCATTGATCATGCGTATCAGTTACAGTCCTCGTTCAACAAGGCTTGTATCTCGACAGGGAAACTACCTGTCCAAACAGAACCAACTACATCTCACAGAGTCTGCCCAGCCAAAGCATGGGCTACCCTGTTTCCAGTTCTTGGTATAAACTTACATACAAAAGATTCAAAAGAGTTAGCTAGGTTTTTAATGTCTCTAGTTAACAGCCCGTTGGGCGAAAAATCATACAAAAGTTGGCACGACACAGATTGTTGAAGTGATAAGCAGTCTGTCTCAGTAATAATCCTCTTCACTCCCAAAAACCTTGCAAGTGATAGGCCTTCCCACATAGCCAATGCTTCAGTTGCATAAGGATCCCCCACATACCAATTCGGTTTAACAAAAGCTGCCAGCGCTTTCCCCCTGCTGTTCCTTAGAACACCTCCTCCACCTCCCCTTCCAGAAATATAGGAAAAAGCTCCATCAGAATTTAGCTTCAGCCAGTCATCGTTTGGCGGTACCCAATGCGTAGCAACACTCCGCATTGGAGTAGGAACACCTCGACAGTTGTGTTCCACAAAATCATGGCAGTACTTTTCTGCCCTGCACAAAATATCCTCAGCATGTCTCGTGCCTTTCCCATAAATAGCATTGTTTCTGGCATTCCAAATTGACCACGCCAGAGTCAAAAACAAAGCAGTATCTTGCTTCTCCACATTTGTTAACATATACAAAAACATATTAGGTCCATTTTTCCATCTATCCTCCCAGGTCCATTGACACCACATTGAACGCTCCCACACCTCTCTTGCTTTATCACATCTAAAGAGAGCATGGTCTATATCCTCTACAGGCCCCTTACACCTCTCACAGAAGGGGTTCTGGACCACCTTCTTCTTCATGAGATTATGTTTAATCGGTAAAATTCCATAAAGAACCCTCCACCCAAATAGTTTCACCTTGTTTGGCACTGGTGCAGACCATAAAATTTTCCATACTACCTGATTTCCAGGGCCGTGGGATAACGAGCCTTCCCCTGCACATTTCCGCTGGTATTGCATCTCTGCATGATATGCGCTCCGAACGGAGAAGCATCCCCTTTTGTCATGGTACCAACACCACTCGTCACTAACAGAGGTCCTGCTAATGGGCAGTCTCCTTATACATTCAACATCCAGAGGGCAGAAGGATGCTTGTAAGAGTGGTAGGTTCCGCCTAATCGGGTTATAAAGAAAGAGGGAGCTTACAGTTGATTGAGGTGGAACCGCATGGCTTATAGCAATAGGCTTGAACCTCCATTTCCTAGGAATCCAGGGGTCATCATATATCCTCACAGATTCACCACTCCCCACTCTCCTATAGACACCCTTGTGAAGAGTGTCACGTCCCTTTAATAAACTGCGCCATGTATATGAAGGACGATGGCCAAGCTTCGCCTCTATAAAAGAAGATCTTAGATAGTACTTAGCACTCAAAACTCGACTGCACAAGGATGTCGGGTTAGTAAGGAGGCACCAACCTTGTTTCGCGAGAAGTGAATTATTGAAAGTCGATAGATCCCTAAAGCCCAAACCCCCAACAGATTTGGGTATGTATTACCTCTCCCACCTTAGCCAATGTGTCTTCCTTGCGTCTGAGTTGTCACCCCACCAGAACTTAGCCATCATGGCATTAAGATCCTCACACATGGTCTCTGGAATCTTGAAGACAGACATAGTATAGGCTGGAACTACCTGCGCAACTGCTTTCACTAAGACCTCTTTGCCCGCTTTTAATAGCAATTTCCTTTTCTAGTCCTTAATCTTGCACCAAACCCTCTCTTTGACATCCTGGAAGATTCTCCTCTTGTTGCTCCCCACCATAGGAGGGAGCCCCAGGTATTTATGTTGGCATCCTTCCACGGAGATCCCCATTATAGACTTTATTCTCTCCTTTAGATCATAGGCACAATTGTTGCTGAATTGGATGACAGATTTATCCAAATTGATCATCTGCAAAGATAAGAATTCATAGACCTCCAGAACTCTCTTTATTGCCCGTGCACTCTTGATAGTAGCCTTCACAAAGATTAAAGAGTCTTCAGCAAATAAGAGATGGGACACTTTAGGGGCACCCCTACAGACCCCAAATGATTCCAGGTTTCCTCTTCTTTCTTCTTCCTCCAGCAGCCAAATGAGCATTTCTGTGCACAGAATAAAAAGGTAAGGGGACAAAGGGTCCCCTTGCCTTAGACCCTTGATGTCTTGATGTCCCCTATCACTTCCTCGTTCACCTTGACAGTAAAGGAAACAGAAGAAATGCATTCCATCACCCATTTGACCCACTGGTCATTGAAGCCCATCACCTGCATTACCCCCTCCAGGAAACTCCACTCGAGCCTGTCATAGGCCTTGGACATGTCAAGTTTTACCGCCATGTACCCCTCCTTCGCTTTCCCTCTCTCTTTTATATAATGCACCATCTCATAGGCAATCAAGATGTTGTCCGGTATCTGCCTTCCGGGGACAAAAGCGCTCTGTTTGTCAGAGATGAGGGGGCTAAGGCAGACCTTTAGCCGATTTACGAGGAGCTTCGCCATGATCTTGTATAGGACGTTACCGAGGCTTATGGGCCTCAATTGGCACATAAACTCAGGCTTTTTGCATTTTGGGATGAGCACTAGCACTGTCCTATTCAAGTCTGTTGGAATTGACCCATCCTACAATAAGCCCTTTATCAGACCACATACATCATGGCTCACATGTTCCCAGTAATTCTGGAAAAAGGCTGGTGAGAGCCCATCCGGGCCTGGTGATTTTGATGGGTCCATTTGAAATAGTACACACTTGATCTCCTCGTCTGTGACTTGGCTTGTTAGACACCTATTTTAGTCAGGGCTTACCCTTCCTCTCAATCCTTGCAAATCCTCCAGTCTAATTTGATGCCCTCCAGTAGTGAACAGATCTATGAAATACGCACAGGCTATATTTTCCAAATCATTTTTACTTGTAAGTCTAGCACCAAAAACATCATGGGGAGCTTCAATGCGATTAGTAGCCCTCTTCTGGTTGGCCTTTCTGTGAAAAAAGGTTGTGTTCTTATCCCCTCCCTTCAACCAGAGGGTTTTTGCTCTTTGTCTCCAAATCTGCTCCTCTCTTGCCAGAAGGTCATCCAATTTTTCCAGCAATCACCTTCGTTTCCTCTAGTTCTCATCAGAACTCTCTGCCCCTTGCAAAAACTCCAGTTCAGCTCTTGTTTTACCAATTGCCTCTGGGATACTCCCATGCTTTCTGTGATTCCACCCGGATAGTTCCTCCCTTGTTTTTTCAAACTTCATTGCCACCTCTGACCAGCTGTCCCTACTTCCTCCATTCTCCCATACAGATTTCACAACCTCTCTACAATCGTCATCTCGTAGCCAGTGGTCCTCAAAATAAAATCTCTTCCTTTGCCTTCTCCTACGCACAAGCAGAGTACCCCAACAATCAACCAAAACAGGTATATGGTCTGATCCTGGGTCATACAAGTACAAAACCCGGGCATTTGGAAAGAGAGCTCTCCATCCAGAGGTACAAACACATCTATCCAATCTCAGCTTAGTATTCCGGATTCCACCTCTTCCATTTGTCCAAGTGAACGGATACCCTGTGTATCCCATATCCTGTAGTCCACATCTGTCCAGGCAGTTTTTGAAAGCAGCCATAAGGCGTTCTGGTTTTGGAGGGCCCCCTAGTTTTTCTTCTGCCCTCGTCACTTCGTTGAAATCCCCAGCACAAATCCATGGTAAGTTATTGCACTCACTCAACCTTTTCAGTAGTTCCCATGAGTGATGTCTTTCCCCCTCAACTGGGTTGCCATAAAACCCCGTAAATCTCCAACAATGTTGGCCCAGATCCTTCACCACAACATCAATGTGTGATCCCGACCAGCTCAGCAAAGTCACGTCAATGTCATCTTTCCAAAAGACAGCTAAACTGCTGCTTCTCCCAACACAATCCACAAACAAACCATTTGGATAGTTTATCGCCCACTTAATGGGCTTCATCTCCCTACTTTTCTTCTTGGTTTCTTGTAGGAAAACCAAGCTCGGGTTTTCACATCTTAGAAGATCATGAAGAGCTCGGACTGCTTGGGGTTTCCCGAGTCCCCGGCAGTTCCACACTAGGAGACTTATGGCTGTCGGCGGGACTGGTCCATTCCAGCCTCCGCCGTTGAGTTAGATAAACATGCAACAATTTCCTCATTGGTGTTCCCTTCTGCCTTCTCTGTCCCCTGTTCCTCCCCAGAGAGCACCCCCTGATGCGAATGGATTATCCTGGGCAAGAACCAAGCTATCTAGATGAGTTGAGAGAATCGTCGGAAGAGGCAGCAGACTCAGACCTCCCTCTGCCCTTCCCTGCGGTGGTGTTTGTAACCCCCGATTCCTAGTCAAATGTTTTATCTTGATCCTTCTTCTTGAAGAGGAAGCTTCAGGTCCTTGACCAACCATGAAAACGTTTGCCCCTTCTTGTATTACAGAGAAAGACTGGGTTTGGGGTGGAAGACCTACCTTCAGGTGGGGTAGACGGTTCAAGAGAGAAATCAAGAATATGTTTGCAGGATTCTATGTTGATGTTTTTTGTGGAGGGATGTGGGATGGGGTTAGTGATTGTTGGGGGCTTATGAGCGGGGGTAGTCAAGTGTTTGTCTAGGGTATGGGTTATATTTTTTGGGCTGGCTGAATTTGGGTGGGAGGGCAAAACAGAAGGTGTTACGTTTGTTGGGCTATGGGTTTGGGTTTGTCAAGGGACAAAGAAGGTTTAATTTGGGCTTTGTGTTTTTTATTACCTGGTTGGTCCGTGGGCTGCAAATTTCTCCTCTTTAGGGAGGACGACACGTCACCTTGGGGGAGGGATAGTGGCAGACGTGAACTGTTCTGCTGACATCTTTCTGAGGTGTCCTCTGCAGGCCCCTTTTTATTTTCCAAAAAGAGAGATTCTACCCGTTGGAGTTCCTTCAACATCATGGTACTCCTTTCCAAGTCCTCTCTACCATTTATAGATGTGTTACCAGTTCCCTTTTCACCCCCCTCTACCTCCTTACACAAAAGAGGTAATACCTCGTTGACAGCATCCACCTTGTCAGGCACCCCAACCCCCAAGATCTTACAAACTTCTTCCAATTTTGAATTTTCGGTACCCAGTCCCCGAAGCCAAGCAGCCAGTTGGATCTTGTGGTGGTTGGGTCCCTACCTGAGGTCTCCTCGGCCACTCGCCGCTCCTCCTTCTTTTTTCTCACGCACTCGGTGAACTCCACCAGACGCGCCTCCGTCTCATCATACATGGCTCTTCTCTCTTTCTCACCCGCAAGGGCGTCCCTCCATGGCTGAGTGATCCTTTTCCATTCTCTGGTTCTCCTCTTGTGGAAATCAGGTTCAGCCCTAAGTTTGTGCCCAAATCTGATGACTTCCTTGGAGACGCCCTCTCTTCCATCATAGGGACATACTTTCATCATATGGCCAATCCTCCCACAGGCAAAGCAATGATCTGGTAGATTTTTGTAGGAGAGATCCACCCAGCGGCTACATCCCTCCCCATCATCATCCTGAAAGCCCGGGCACAGGGGGAGATCCACATTCATTCTCACCTTGAACTTTAGAATGTTACTCCGGCAGACTCTGTTTCTCAGCGTCAGGTCCACCCCCACAAGCTCTTCTAACATCCCCGCAATGCAGGCTGCATTTTCTATCGTGAGCTGCTCTAGGAGAAGTCCATGAGCTAAGACCCAAAAATCAGCGGTGGAAAGATCCACCTCAGCTAGTGTTGCTTTTGGTCCCCATTCTCTCACCAAGAGTAAGGAGCCATTCACCACCCACTGTCCTCCATGGAGGGCTTTGGATCTGTCCTCACTAAACTGGAAGGACAAGAGGAAGACATTTCTCTCCAATCCCTTCACCTCAAGAGCACCTTGTAGATTCCAGATGCATGAAACAAACATTTTCAACAGATGGTGAGACATAGCTTTAGAGGTAACAAGTTTGCCTACCAATACATGCTCCGAAAAGGCCTTCCTTTGGTCAGGGTTTCGTGAAAGCCTTAACGTGCGTATAGTATGTCCATCCTTGCTTTGAGCCTGGCTTGACGAGCTCGCTTCCATAATAGTCAGTGGGGTTTCTTTTAGCAGTTTAATGGTGGTTGGTGGAGGAAAAATTACTAGGGGAATATTGGTAGCAGAGAAGAGGTTACAATGTTTGGTACGTGTAATTATGATGGTGAGGGAGTTTAATGATGGGGGAAGTAAAGGGACACTGACTTTGTTTTGGAAATGAAGCTAAGTGGAGCCATGGCTTGTCGGCGAGAAGACATCAATGAAGGGCTAAGACCCTAATGAGAAGCTCTCCATAATTGAGAGAAGAACGCCCTTATAAAATTTAGCATACTCAAAGCAAGCAACGCGATCATGATGTGAGCAGCTTGCTACATGTAATCCCCACGGACAGGTAACTGTCTTGTGACATTTTATACAAGTAATCTGAACTGACGAGAGCTTCTAAGATACCAGCACAACATGATCACCTTTTTTTGGGGTGATAATTTATTTAGCCTTTTATTTTAAAAAGTGTCTACTGGCCATGCAAAAAAATGTTTAGATAACTTTCAAATGGCTTGCAAGAGTTATAATCACGGTAGAGTTCCCAATCACCTCATAAACATCTCTTCTTCATTTATGATGGTTATCATGCATATTTGCATGTGAAGTATTTTACTAATAATCATGGGGAAGGAAAAAAGAAGGACTTGTCTCCCAAAACTATTATTACTAGTAATGGACGAGTTTCACCTTCAAAACCCAAATTTTGCTTTCATTTTGTGTATGTACAAAAGTTTAATTTTTTGGTTTCATTTGTATATAGAGTGTTAGAGTAGTAAGTCCAAAACCAATCATGGTGCTTCAACCATCAGCTTAAGCTTTTGGTTGAGATGGTCACTTGACATGGTAGCGGAGCCATAATGACCAAACGGTCGCATGTTCGAATCCCCACGCCTCCCTCCTTGTTGAATTAAAAAGCACAAGGTATGGATGGGCCTGTACAAGTTTCAAGCCCAAAGGGCTTTCACTTGAGGGAGAGTGTTAGAGTAGTAAGCCCAAAACCAATCATGGTGCTTCAACCATCAGCTTAAGCTTTTGGTTGAGATGGTCACTTGACATAGAGAGAGTTTGTTATCGTATGCTTGTTCTTCCATTGGACCTTTATTCACTAATTTTGACAAAAAAGATTGAGTTAGGTTAGTGGGGATGTGAATATTAATTGACGGAGCAAGTATGAACACGGAATTTTAGATAGTATATATGTTATTGTTTCAAGGGTAAGTTTGATATAAACATTCGATCGGTTTAAATTTAAAGTTGGAACGAAAACAATATTATCCCAAAGAATATGCTCTTACACATCTGGGGCTAAGGATTAACAAGTTTTGTTCAATTGTAATTGTGTTTGGTTTGAGAGCATGTCTATTTTTTTCTATAAAAAAAAAAAAACTAGTGCACGCGCAAACTCTTTGAAATCCGATTTGATTGTTGCTCTTGGATGGTGCAAGTGTGTTATTAGGATCTGTTATTTAGAACAGTTTTTTTAATGACCATTAATCCATTAAATATAATATAATACTAAAAAATAGAAGGGTATTTTGGTATTTTAAAAAACTGATGGAGATGGGTCAACTCTTTGGAATCCGATTTGATTTTTACTGTTGGATGGTGCAAGTGTGTTATTAAGATCTATTATTTAGAATAGTTTTTTAATGACCAATAATCCATTAAATATAATATAACAATAAAGAAGAGAAATGCATTTTATTTTAATTTCATAAGTTTTGGTGACTTCGTGCTTTTTATATATAGTATAGATAATGAATAATATACAGTGTTGTGGTTCCCAAGGTTTCTAGCGTCAGTTTTTTCTACCTCGTCACAGAAAAATACACCAGACATTGGAACCAAATCTTGGAAGCTCCCAATTCTCTTCAATCAATACTCAAGTTTATCCATCATAGATTCAGATACGTCTTGGTTTTATACCTAATTATTGCTCTTGATTGTCTAATAATTTATTAAGATATTAAAGGCATAAAGTAACCGATCCTTTTAGGCTATGATCTATTCTCGTGGTGCTTGCTTTGTGTTTAGGGAGGGTGGTGCTTTCAGTACAACAATAGTCTTGCTTCCAGAGTGAAGATATTCTTTGTGCTCCCAAATGTAAGCTTTCAAGAGGCTCTTCTGCCAAAACAAGAAAAAAGAAAAAAAACCTAGAAAATACAGCATCTCTCCCGACCAAGCTAATCATGTTTAACACGCAAATGGACAGATATTAATAATTGAATTAATTAAATTTAGGAAAAAAACACTTTAGTGGACTAAATTAGTTACTGAATTTTTATTAGGAGAGAAAAATACCAAGAAACAGATAATAATAAGTTTGTAAAAGAAGGATTTTGTTTGGTTGGAAAGAAACATTTTTTCGGTTAAAAAAAGAGAAAAGCATTCACTATTATATAGAGGTCACGAGTGTAACAGTCCAGGTAAAAATTTGGAGTTTTACTGGGACTGTAAAAGTCGTTATACAGTGATTTACCTTTGAATTTAATCTTGGGTAATTAATTCAAGGTAAATCGGGCATCGTTTTTCGAAACCGAGGTTTTTCCCGCGCTCGTGAATTTTCCGTGGATTTTTCGGACCAAAGTTGGTATTTTTCGGTTCCCGGAATCCTCAGAAAAATCACACTGGAAAATAACTAAGGGTATGCAATTATTTTCTGGTCCGGTCTGGACTCGCCCTATATGCAGCCAAACCTGCATAATTGAGCTCAATTATGCAGGCGGCTGATATACGGCTATAAAGGAGGCAGAGGAGAAGAAGAAAAGAAGAATAAAAAGAGAGAAAAGAAGAGAGGAAAAAAAAGAGAGAAAAAGGAAAGGAAAAAGGAGGAGGAAAAAAAAAGGGGGAGAGAAAGCCGGAAAAAAATAGAGAGGAAGAGAGAAAAGAAAAAAAAAGAAAAAACGGAAAAAAAAAACAAGAAACGAAAAAAAAAGAAGAGAAAAAAATAGAATGAAAATAGAAAAAAAAATAGTTCGTCACCCTCCTCCTGGTCACTGTTCACACGGAATGCCTCCGCGCCGCCGTGCATGCCACTGCTGCCACCACGGCCTTCTCCTCACCGTCGCCGACCGAACGGCACTGCCCCCGAGCTCTTCTGCCGCCAGACGCTCCTGCACGAGGCGTTGACCCGACGGCTGACCCACGGATCCACCTCCCTCGTGCCTTCCGCCTTCGGCCGACGCGCCCTTCTTTCGGCCGTTCCAGCATCGCCGTTTCACGCCGCACCTCGTAACCCCGTCCTCGCCCGTTTGTCGCCGCCACTGCATCTCCCGAGGTGAGCGACCCGTGAGGTTGAAGACAACCCGTTCGCGATGGGTTTGACCCGGTTCCGTGCGGGCTGTTTTGCTTGGGCTGTGGAACTGGGCTTGGGCCTTGCAGCCTTGGTCTGGGTCCTTGCTTTGGGCTTGGACTTGGGTTGCATAGCTTGGCCCAGTCCGTTAAAAAAAAAAGAGATATAAAGAAATTATATTATCAAAAATATATATTATGGGAAGTGTTTTCTGGAAAAATATATATAAAATTATTTTCTAGAAAAATTATATTATGGTAAGTAATTTTATGGCAAATATTTTCTGGAAAGTAATATACATATAGTATATGATTATATCTTTTGAAAATTACTATATAATGACTACTTTAGAAAAGGATATATATATACTGTATAATAATACGTTATATTTTCAGGGAATTATGTTATAGTAATTATATTTTTGGAAAAGTATAACTATTTTGAGTAAATAATTTGAAAATATATATCTTCCTAGGAAAATTATTTTATGATAATCATATTTTGGGAAACGATAAATATCTTCATAAAAATATTTTGGAAAGAGTTTTAATTAAAGTATTAAATACCAAAGTAATATTCGGATATACGTACGATATATTATTTTCGAAAAAGGATTTAAAAACGATTAAAGATAATTTTATGAACTATAACCGAGACGTATAACCGAGGGGGATGATGTTTAATTTATAGTTTCTAGCATGTCAGGGCATACCAATTATGTGCATCTTATGTGTGCATTTGTTATTTATTATATAGGAGCTGGTATGAGCAGTATCCCGAGGAACTGGCTTTGGAACCTGTTGAGGAGGATGGATAACCGTTGATATGTTGCCTATAATACTTGGTGTGTTTTTGTTGTTCAGTTGAACTATTGTGTGCTGATATACTGTTGGTTATACTACCAGTGAGTAATTGGTGTTTGGAAATATTGATGGTTTAGTCTGTGGATTAACTTGTGATAATGGAAAGTTGCATAACTTGAGAAAATGAATATTGGAAATTGTGATGATATATATTATTGTTGGATAATTGATGATATGGATTTGTTGATGTTGGTACTGTGTGTGATTCTTTGATATTGTTTGCTCGATTGATCTGTTGTGTTGGCTGTTGTTGAATCTCTGGATATTGTGTTGAGATAGATGTTGGATTGTGAATAATTGGTGTTATGAAACTGTTGATGGATTGGTCCTGTTATGGATATTGTGATTGTTGTTGATAGACTGTATTGTGATTGGATAATTGGAATAAACTGTGATATGGATAATTGGGAAAAAGAAAATGGAAATTGGAAGTTGATTTGAGATGATGATTTTATTGTCACGCGGAAAGTAGTGGTACGACTAGATGGTTAGAGGCTAGTTTGTAACGACCCGGTTAAAATTTTTGTAAAATTTACCGAGTCGTTTGACTTTTACGGTGGGTAATGAAGTTTTACCGTTGTAAAACAAGAATGATCCGAGAATTTTATACAGCTATCCGAACCTCGGTTTGCAATTCTGGGACTTGCACAACGCTCAGAAGAATTAATTGGATTTTTCGAGCCTAAGTCGTACTTTTGGAACCGGGACGAATTTCGGAAAGACGAAAATGCCCCTATGACGTTAACGGATCAAAAGTCGAACATGAGGGTATTTTGGTCTATTCTCGGACCAATAATGCTGCCGGCACCGAGCCGCGATATTTTTCTCTCCCGGGCCATCCTCCCATGTCTTTCTCTTCTTTTTCCTTCTTTTCCCATTTTCCTTTCTTTTCTTATTTTCTCATTCATTTTTTTCTTTTTCCCCACGTTTTCTTTTCTTTTTCTTCCCGATTTCTTTTCTTTTTTCCTTTTTCTTCTTCTCCTTCTTCCTTACTTTTCCACCTCCTTCTTCCCGATTCTTCTTCCTCCTGTTCTTGATTTTTTTTCTTTCTCCAGATTTTTTTCCCTCCCCTTGTCTTCTTCCTTCCTTCCTTCTCCTATAAATTTCCTCGCCTCTCCTCCCTCTGCTGCCGTCGCCGCGCCCTCCTTCCCTGCAGCAAGGCGCCGCCACCTTCCCCCCTCTCTCCTTCCTCCTCGCCTCTGTCACCAAATCGCCGCCGCCGTCACAACCTTCCCTCCCCCTCCGCCTCCGCCGCGACTCCCGCTCTCACCTCTGGTCACTACCCCTGCTCAGTCGTGCGTTGCCAAGGCTTCTTCTCCCTTGTCGCCTCTGTCCTCTTCTCTTCGAATCCATCGCCACTCCCCTTCGCTGCAACCGCCACCGCCGCGTCTCCATCTCCACGTGAAGCCGACCGAATCAACTCGCCTCCTGCCGTCGTCCTCCTCCTCGCACTGCCACAGCGCCTCGCGACCGTCGCCTCACTGCCCCTCTTCGCCTCTGCCTCCTCTGCCGACCACCACGGAGTCGGGCACCAAAGCCGCCCGAGCCAAGCCACCAAGGGGAAGTAGACCACGAACCACCCAGTTCCCCTCTTCCTCCACTCTGTTCCTCTTTCCTTTTCCCCTTACGCGCTGCGGACCCCTGCTCTCCTCCCTTGAATCGCCGCCAACGAAGCCCCAATTGGATATGCCTCTGTTGATGCTATTGTGGGTGTGAGTGGTGATATTTTGGGTGGCGGACTTGACTGTTTGTTGGTATTCAGGCCACCGGAAGGTCGCTGTGGCAATGGTGACGGTGTTGGTAGTCTGGTTGTTGGCGTGGTGGTACGGTGTTGGTGTTTTGTTGGATGATTGACGAACAGTAACAGTGGAGCAATGGACTGCTGTGAATAGTAACAACGGGAACAGTGTTGGCCGGAATCCGGCAGTCTCGGGATTTTTTTCCGACGATGTCTCGGGAATCCGGACGTGGACTTTTGGATAATTATCGGACCCTTTGGACTATTCATGACCATTAACGGACCTGGAATTTATAAACGACGTTAATTAACGAAGGCTTAATTTAATTAATTAACTTATAGTTTTATTTTATGCCTTTTAATTTATGCTTTTGATTTATTTTCCGATTGGCCTATTAAAAGGGCCCATTGAATTTATTCTTTTCCGGATTAATTGCAATTATGATTTAATTGGGCTAATAATAAGAAAAGGCCCAGAGATATAAATTCTATTATCACGAGCGACTAAAGGACAGGGATATCAGCTTGGACGCTCGGTTTCGGTTTTAATTTAAAATCAAGTATGATTATTATATCGATTGAAAACATATAACGAGCTAATCCTCAATTAATTGGAAAGTCTAATTTTATAGTAAAGGAAATTATGGAGATAATAAAAATAAATAGGGCATAAGGCAAGCCATATAATAATTTTTAAAATCGGCATCTTGCATGATCATTATTGTCTATGCATCATAAGTGATTGTGGATGTTATTAATATAGGGATATCGAGGCTTAACCAAATCTCAGCTTCCGAGGAATATCAGGTGAGGATATAAACTTATAAACTTCGGTATGCTGCCCGTGATACTCGAGCTAGTTTGTATTGTTTGATGATATTGTTTGTGTTTCCTGTTGAGATACTTGGGCTCTGTGTACCGATGATTGTTGTGTTTGATTGTATGGATTCTGTTGAACCTTATGACGATGATGATTTTATACATTGAAATCCTTGATTGATTTTCTTGTGGCAAGTGCCAAGTTATGATTTGGGATAACCTGAGCTGTTGCTAATAACAGTAACCTGATTTGAGATATTGGATTGGTTTCCCTGAGGAGCTGTGAGGTTGAGTGCTTGCTCGGGAATATGGAATATACAATGGTTAGAGTTACTGTTAGTCTGAGAGAAAAATTAAAAATAAATTATGGTAATATCACTTAGACACCTAGATGTCACGTGAAAGGTAGAGGTACGACTGGGTGGTAGCCGCTTGTGATATGTGATTTGTTGGCCATTTATGAGGGGCTTGGGGTTCTCTCAGCCGTTGAGCTTGGGGTCTCACCGTTTTTGTTTATGAGATTATTTGATTTGATTTAACGGGGAGTACCCTGGGGTTAGCTAACTTGGCTACCAAGTACGACTGATACTTTTCATGTGACGGGGCCCTAATAATAAAATTGGAAAGTCTGTCAACAGTTGTCCATGTGGTTGATTAGCAGTGAGTTGTCAGTCTAAGAGTTTAGGACTGTTAAATGCTTGGATTACATGCTATGCTATGCTTGTTATGCTTTCCTGTTTTTGTTGCTGGTTCGATGTTATTGCGGTTGCCTGTATACTACGGTTTATTAGTTTATCGGTGAGACAGTGGTTGGTCTCACCCCTCACACAGTCCATGCAAGTTAGTTTGACAAAAATCAGGAGTGCATCCCGGCGGCTATGATGTTTCCTCGGACAGGACTTGGATCCATTGGTTTGCATTGAGTTCTGCATAAACTGACATTGGTTACATAGAAAATGCTTCCGCTGTGTTGATGATGATGTTTCCGTTTTGGGTGATGGAAATGTGATCTTGTGACTGTTTGACATTGTTACTGTTGTGAATTTATATTTTTTTTTGAATGTTGGCCACGTGGCAGTACTGCTACTCAGTAATTACTGTGAGTTAGGTAAATTTTGGTCGGGCCGTTTCAGGGTTACGTTTGGCCTAGCATTAGAAATTAGTTAATAACCAGGTACGACCCTAGCTTGTCCAGTGACGGGGCCCGAATATTAAAATTGGAAAAGTTAATGAGTGAGTCGTGTCTTCCGGTTTTGGGTTTGGGATGTCGATTCCTATGATTTTGTTTTGGAATGGATATGACTTAATTGTCACATGGTAAGTAGAGGTATGACCGGATGGTTTGAGACTGTTTTGTGGTGGCCATGATCTGGGTTACTTGTGATGGGCATGTTGATGCCGGTTTGATTGGGACGTTGATCCCTGAGATTGTTATTGGGATGTTGATCCCTGAGATTTGTTATTGGGATGTTGATTCCGGGTTCTTTTTGATCTGGCACCAAGAACAGGTTGATAACCTGGTACGACCCTAGCTTATCCGTGACGGGGCCCGGAAAGATAAAATTGGAATAATAATAAAGTCTTTGGTATATTTGGGTTGAGTCTTTGGTTTGGTATGTTGTGGCTATTGTTGCCAGTATTTCTTCTTTGAAGTATTGTTGTGTTTCTTCTTGAAGTATTATGGTTGCCTGCATATCTCTGTTTATCCATGATTGTGCTTAAATGTACCGGTGAGCACTTCAGACTTACCCCTCACCTGCGGGCTTTCATCCCGTAGGTTGGGTTATTTGTGGTTCAGGTATGATGCATTCCAGACAGGCTGCGGCGTAATCCCTCGGACAGGACTCGGATCCATTAGTTTGCATCGGATTTTGCATATGTTGATATTGAGATTAAAATTTGCTTCCGCTGTGCTATATTTTGGGTCCCCGGGCTCGGGTGACGTGTTTTTGATGTTGGGTCGTTGGGCAGTTATTTCTGATATTTACATTATTTGTGCCACGTGTCGGCACTGTTGTCCGGTAAATGCTGTGAGTTGGGTAATTAGAGGTCGGGTCGTTTCAACGAGTTTTAAGACCTTGAGTTTACAAAACTTCTCATTGGGAGATTTTTGTTTCCACCCAATGGTGTAAGTTTTAAGAGATACTTTAATGTACAAGTTCAATAAATTAAGCGTTATATTATAAACTCTTACTAAAGAATCTTATTCTTTCTCTAATAGCAAGTTGATTTCATAATTGAATGGGTTGTACATATTTAAACTGGAAAACTATATTTATATTGTTTGGTTAGGTACACAGAATAATGGCGTAAAATTGTTTAAATGTTATTATGTTAATTTGCAACCTATATAATTTTACTTTTTTTTAACCAAACTTGTAGAAATAAAAAAGTTGTAACTTGTATAATAGAATTCTAACTTCGGTTAATGATCTATGTTCTCAAACCTTGTTAATACAATGTATGAATCCGTTATAGGGGAGTGGAATCCCAAACAATGTTAGGGTAGTTTATTCTAGCTTATGTTTGCCTTTCTTATGCGAGCTTTGCCTAGTTTCGGTTCTACAACCATGTCTAGGCTATTTAATATCTGCTACTTTGTTTGGTTTATTTTTTCTACGAATAATATTGTGTGTTCTGAAAAAAAAAAAAGATTTTTATGAAGGAAATGATAAGGTGGAGGTCATCATTCCTTCTCAACTTCATGAATAAAAAATTTGTCGTGGGATACAATATCTTATTTCTATATTCGTAACGTACGTTTTTCTATCTTACTTTGTTTTTTAAAAGCTATCTCATTTCTATATTCTTAGACTTACTTTTTTCTATCCTGCCCTGAAACTTGCCCTTTCATATCCAAAAGTGAGGATTATGGATGAAAAGTAAATGTAAATCATTTCTTTTTTAATCATCAAAGTACTAAATCAAAATAAGCAAACATACATTGGCCTCCAATTTTCATGTCTATGTACGTGGATTGCCTCTTCTGATATATATTATGCAAAGTATTAAACACACCCCTAGAGTTATTAAAAAATACTAATACTAATGCTTATTTAAAAAAACTGCAAATAATAATTTTTCAGGAAAGAAATATGCAAAACTAAGATGTTTCACACACCCCCACAAGGGCATTTAGTGCGCGCAACAAAGATGTAAAAGAAAGTTCAAAATTCACAAAGTTCTACACTAAATAAAATTATTCTACAAGGTCTGGAGTAAAAACAAAAAAATTCAGAATTTGTAGGTAAAAGATTATAAAAAATTTCAGTCCTACAGTTACGCCAATGTATGTTCGGCATGAAAAATGTTTTCAAATATTATTGCTTACAATTTTATTTGGACTAAATATTTCAGGAAATCTTATAGTTTTCTCTACGTCCATCCATGTTTTTGGGATGATGGGCTGACCTGTGCCATAACCATGCAATTGGGGAGGAGCTTTTGTAGAGGAGTTCGCAGCAGTTACAACAATGATACTTTCAAAAAGCTTCCTCGAGCTGTTGTTGGTGATCATGATGTCGATCAAACAATTTGTGGGAGTAAGTCAAAGCAATACAGAAAGATCCTTGCTTGTTTCGCTGATGCTACCAGCAAAGCAAGGAATATCTTATGAGAGTACATCACAATCCCGCCCTACAACATACCAAAAATTAGCACAAGTGACATCTACTTCCATGAAACCTATGCAGCTACCACTATTAACTACCACTGGCAGATGTGCAAACGCAACAGCATCACCAGCACAGGCCGACCAAACAATAGGTCGACAGTTACACCTCAGGGGCCCGATTTACAAATTATACAACTACATTGTTAGAAGGAATGCCTAAGGGACTTGATGCATCCAAATGGTCATCTCAACAAGGATTACCCATTCTGAAAACTAATGCTGAAACTAAGAGCGATGCTGCACTATTACTTAGAGACTTCAAATTGGGAGGAGAGCTACTCCAGTATTTGAGGCATTGTTTCTTCCACTTGATTGATCATAAGTTGTGGTAAGTAAAAATTTAGTTATTTATTTTAGTTACTTTGGTAGAAATTTCTAATAAGATGTGATGTTGTTCTTGTTTCTTTTCAGGTTCTGGTTGTGAATCGGATGATCATTAGTAAAATGCTTAGGACTAATTAAGTGTGATTTGTAACTTAATGCCTATACTAAATTAGCACATTAATCATGTCATTAAAATATGCATTTACATATAATTGATTATATTATTCACTAGTGTATTATATTATATGATAAATACCTTAACTAGGTCTTGATTATGACAAACCTATGTGTAGCATGTGTTGTGCCTAACCATGTATTACAGGTCCACAACTCGTGATCAAACATCTTAATCAAGCCTTGGAAGATGAGTGAGTGGAATTAGAACATGTGTTAGTGGGCATGATGGGTCGCTTTCATGTATAAGCTCCCATGCCACTCATGCTTTGTTTAATCCCTAATGGCATTAGTCAACAAACCTAGTACTTACCCTTTTTGGGATTGATTCTGTGATAAAAGCAAACTTAAATAAATCAATTGTCAGCTGAATTCAAACTTCCTAGGTCCAACTTAGGACTATGCTAAACAATGTTATCAATGACAAAAAGCTGCAGTCTGGTGTTTCTCGTGCCAAAACGTGAAAGGGACAACAGGGATGAAGACCGTGGACACTCTGGCACCTCTGACGACAAAACAGGCTGGAATGAAAGGGACATGTAACGGATCTTTTGAATTGAAATCATCCCTCCTGCCTCTATATAAAGTGATGCTGACTCAAGGAGATCTTGAGAGCTGCTAAATTGAGATTCAATACTCAAGCAAAGATTAGTGCACTTGCAGTTCTCAAAATCAAGCAATAGAAAGAGATAAATACTTTTCTTAGTTCATTCATTGTGAGACAATATTTGAAGGGAAAAGTTATTGTACCTAGTAATAGCTTCTATATCAAAGGGTTTTCTGTAAGGCAAAACTAGGGAAAGCTTTGTGGTGGGTGTGTGAGGTTTGAGTTGAGCCTAAGGGAAAAACTTGTACTATAGGTTAGTGGTTGAACCTGTGAAAAACCATAATAAGAGTGAGTTAGAAATCTCAAGGGGGGATCCTTGAGTAGTAGAGGTTGTCCTGTGTGGCGAACCACTATAAATCCTGTGTCATATTTTCTCTAACCATTTTCTCTTAGCATTTTAATTAGTATGTTCATTAGTAGTCNTAGTTACTCATGTAAGACGATGGAGGAAGACCTGTTTGTGCTGTTTCAAATATTTTTGTGCAATTTTATTCACTATGCATACAAAATACCGAGTGTCGTAGGTAAACCACAATAACTTTATTGCAATTCTTTAAGTAGAAGGCCTTGACTTGATGCTCCATTTTTTAAAGTAAAGAGCCATTCCCCACTGTAACTCACACTCAGCAACACCCTCTCACCAATCCAAACCAGTAGCAACTCTTCAATGCAAGAATACTAGTGTCAGGCGATGCACGATGCGGGTTCTAGAATTGCGCGGAGCATTCAAGAGGAGCCCGGAATGTGCAAGAGCCGTGTAGACGTCTGTAGAGAAGTGCGGAATTCTCTAGAGCTCGGGTCAAAGCTTGGGAGTTTTGGTCAAACTTAGGTTTGACCAAGTCAACCTTTTGGGGATAAGGTTTGACTAGATATTTTGATGGGTCTTTCTAGACATGTTTGGGTAGACATGTGTAGATAAGGATGGGTAGATATTTTAAGGAAATATCTAGGCTTTGAAAATATGAGCCATTGGATCATAGGGTTTTTGGGGATGAAATCCTAGCCGTCTATTAAGTAGGTGGGATTTTCTATATATAGGAGAGAAGTCTCCACATTTGTAGATAGGCAAGGCAAGAGTGTAGAGAGTTAGGAATTAGGCAATTCCATTGTACATGAGCACGGGGCTCACACTTGTACAAACTCTTTGTGAATTAATATACTCTTTGCTTTCCCTCCAATACTTTCCAAACACTTGCTTGTTCACTTATTGGGTTTTGGTTTGTTCTTCCACCAAGCATATTTGTTGAGTGTTAGGCTGACTTAGGCTTGAGTTTGGGGATCTTGCCTAAGTGCCGCACGGAATAGCGTTGGGATTCCGTAGTCCCGTGACACTAGTGGTCAATTAATAGACTATCCATAGTGATGGGACTCTTTTCTTCCTCTCACATAATTTCTCATTCAAAACCAACCCCACCTCCAAATATATAAAGGCCACCCAACATTATTATGGATTGGTCCATAATGCCGAACATACATTGGCCTAGACGTAGGACAGAAATTTTTAAAAATATATATTCATGTCATTTATATATTGGCATCCTCATCATATATATATTTTAATTTTTTTTTTATATTCATGTCATTTAACCTATTTTTTCCTTACTCACTTCCAATTTTGTTAACCTTATTTTTTTCATAAAACATTAGTCTTAGTGAATTATTTTTTAACAGATGCCATAATTTTTTTTCCAATGGTCATATTTTTCTTTTAATTCCAGAAGTTCATTACAGATCTTTACTATTACTTTTATTTATAAAATAAACCGATAGTTTTTTAAGTTGCTGGAGGTTATTTTAAGTGGATAAATATATAGTTGACCTATTTTTTTATATCTTCATATATTTTACATAGATTTTGTAACAGCCCAGGTAAAAATTTGGATTTTTACCGGGACTGTAAAAGTCGTTATACAGTGATTTACCTTTGAATTTAATCTTGGATAATTAATTCAAGGTAAATCGGGCATCGTTTTTCGAAATTGAGGTTTTTCCCGCGCTCGGGATTTTTCTGTGGATTTTTCGGATCAAATTTGGTATTTTTTGGGTCCCGGAATCCTCAGAAAAATCAGACCAGAAATAAACTAAGGAGGTGTATTAGTTATTTTTTGGTCCGGACGGTACACGACTTACCTTCATGATTGAGTTGGGCGCCGCCTCTTCCCTGTGTCACATGTGACCTGCTTTACCTTGTGATGCCCGTGCACCCCATTTTTTCTGCTTGATGAAGCCATCTTCTCCCTGCATGTCATGCACACACCACCATCATTTTTTCTTCTTCCAAACCCAGCAACCTTTTTCCTGCAACCACTTCTTCACTCTCAAAATCAAATAGAAAAAAAAGAGAGAAGAAAAAAAAGAAAAAAAAAAGGAAGAAGAAGAGAAAACAAAAAAAAAGAAAGGAAAAAAAAAGAGAAGAAGAGAGAGGGAGAGAAGGAACCCGTGAACACCTCTGCCGACCACCACCACCGAAGCCCCCATCACCACCTTCTTCCTTTTCCTTCCGCGCAGCACCACCACCGGAGAGCTCGACGGCCACCTTCCTCACGCTGCAGTGCTGCCGTCCAGACGGGGCAAGCAGAAGCAAGCCGCCGACGACCCGGTTTCCTTTCCTCCGTCACCGTCGCGGCTCCTTTACCGCGACGTCGCCCTCGCCTGCAGCCGTCTGCGTTCCCTCTCCCGTTGTCGTGCCGCGCCACCAGACCCAGTCGTCGACTCCATCTTTTTCTCCTCCTCCTGTCGCGACTGCAGGACGTCGTTCCGTGGAGACGAGCCGACGACGACGAAGCAGCTCGCCGCCTCGATCTGAGCATCCCATCTTCGCCCTCGCGTCAGCTGCACAGACGCCACGCTCGCGCAGCCGAACCTGTTCCACCGTGTCGCCGTCGTCTCGTCGTTTGTCCCGTGCCGCCGCCACTCCTGTGGTGAGTATGGGTCGACGATGACCCGTTTTTGGCAGGGTTTGACCCGGTTCTGTATGGGTCATGGGCTGGATGGGTGGATGGGCTGGTGGTAATGTTGGGCTAGGCTGTGGGCTTTTGGTTTGGTCCAGACCTTAGCCCAAGCATGCACTATGGCATAGCCCAGTCCGGTTTAAACAATAATAATAAAAAAACATATATTATATAAATACATAATTATAATCTGAAAAAAATATATATGTGGATTATATATTTTCTGGGGAATATAAATACATAGCATTTTGTAGAAATAAATAAAGTGATTATCATGTTATATTATTTTCAAGAAACTAAGGTAATTATAACAAGAATTATATCCTTTGAAAAATTACTATATAATGACTACTTTAGAAAAGGATATATATATTATAAATATTTTTGGAGTATAAGCATACGTTATATTCTCAGGGAATTATGTTATAGTAATTATATTTTTGGAAAAGTATAATTATTTTATGTAAATAATTTCGAAAATATATATCTTCCTAGAAAAGTATTTTATGATAATTATAATTTTGGAAAATGATAAATATCTTTATAAAAATATTTTGAAAAGAGTTTTAATTAAAATAATAAATACTGAAGTAATATTCGGATATATGTACGATGTATTATTTTCGGGAAAGGATTTAAAAACGATTAAAGATAATTTTATGAAATATAACCGAGACGTATAACCGAGGGGGAAGATGTTTAATTTATAGTTTCTAGCATGTCATGGCATACCAATTATGTGCATCTTATGTGTGCATTTGTTATTTATTATATAGGAGCTGGTATGAGCAGTATCCCGAGGAACTGGCTTTGGAACCTGTTGAGGATTCCATAACTGATAATCGGCTAAGGTGAGGATGGATAACCCTTGATATATTGCCTATAATACTATTGTGTGTTCTTGATACTTGGATGTGCTTTGTTGTTGATTGAACAAGTTGTGTGCTGATATATATTGTTGTTGGATATTTGATGATATGGAATTGTGTTGGTTATTTGGCTGCTATGGTTATTGCTGTTGTTGTTGTTATGATGTTGATTTGCTTGATTGAACCGCTGCGCTGACTGTTATTGGTTCCTTGGATACTGTGTTGTGATTGAT
Source organism: Turnera subulata (assembly GCA_028386065.3). Classification (NCBI taxonomy): domain Eukaryota; kingdom Viridiplantae; phylum Streptophyta; class Magnoliopsida; order Malpighiales; family Passifloraceae; genus Turnera; species Turnera subulata. The sequence continues at coordinate 26,256 of JAKUCV010001817.1, forward strand.
GTTGGATTGTGAATAATTGGTGTTATGAAACTGTTGATAGATTGGACTGTTGTATAACTTGAGTTAATAGGAAGTTGGATAATTGTTTGACTGTTATGGATATTGTGATTGTTGTCGATAGACTGTGTTGTGATTGGATAATTGGAATAAACTGTGATATGGGTAATTGGGAAAAAGAAAATGGAAATTGGAAATTGGAAATTGATTTGAGATGATGATTTTATTGTCACGCGGGAAGTAGTGGTATGACTAGATGGTTAGAGGCTAGTTCTATGGTGTCATGGCTGGTTTCTTGGTTATGGGATGTTGATCCTGGTTTGATTTGGTTATTGGGATGTTGATCCCGAATTAGTTTTGTTATTGGGATGTTGATCCCGGGTTTGTTTGGCCTGGCATCTGGAATTAGTTAATAACCAGGTGCGACCCTAGCTTGTCCAGTGACGGGGCCCGGATATTAAAATTGGAAAAGTTAATGAGTGAGTCGTGCCTTTTGGGTTTGGGATGTCGATCCCTGTGATTTGGCTTTGGAATGGATATGACTTAATTGTCACGTGGTAAGTAGAGGTACGACCGGATGGTTTGAGACTGTTTTATGGTGGCCATGATCTTGGTTACTTGTGATGGGCATGTTGATGTCGGTTTGATTGGGATGTTGATCCCTGAGATTGTTATTGGGATGTTGATCCCTGAGATTGTTATTGGGATTTTGATCCCTGAGATTTGTTATTGGGATGTTGATCCCGGGTTCTTTTTTATCTGGCACCAGGAATAGGTTGATAACTTGGTACGACCCTAGCTTATCCGTGACGGGGCCCGGAAGATAAAATTGGAATAATAATTAAGTCTTTGGTATGTTTGGGTCGAGTCTTTGGTTTGGTATGTTGTGGCTGTTGATGCCTGTATTTCTTCTCTGAAGTATTATGGTTGCCTGTATATCTCTGTTTATCCATGATTGTGCTTAAATGTACCGGTGAGCGTTTCGGACTCACCCCTCGCCTGCGGGGTTTCATCCCGTAGGTTGAGTTATTTGTGATTCAGGTGCGATGCATTTTGGCGGCTGTGACGTTACCTCGGGCAGGACTTGGATCCATAAGTTGCATTGCATGGTTTCATACTATTATTGAGAATGATAAAATTGCTTCTGCTGTGCTATATTTTGGGTCCCCGGGCTCGGGTGACGTGTTTTTGATATTGGGCCGATGGGCCGGATTTATGTGTCGATGTCCCCGAGATTGGGTGACGTGTATTTGATGTTGGGTTGTTGGCCGTTATTTCTGATATTTACATTGTTTGTGCCACGTGTCGACACTGTTGTTCGGTAAATGCTATTTGTCGGGTAATTGTTGGTCGGGACGTTTCAGATTTAGAATTTTATATAATAATCAATTCTTTCTTTATTCACTTGTACAAATATATTTTAATCTATGACCAAAAGAAAGTAGTTTTATATTTTTCTATAATTATTTTTGCTTTGTTAATTGTTGTTATATAGGCAAATTTTAATTTATAAAATTCACTTATATGAAAATAGCTTGTATAATGTTTTATTTTCTTATAAGACATGAATTGTTTTTTTTAAAAAAAGCTATATTCATTATCGTTTCTTTCTTTTTCTGAATTTTTTTGGCATATATCTTAATTATATAAAGATCCAAAGTGATTTGGTATATTTTAATAGGCTATTTTTCTAATTTATATTTGTCATTTATTATTTCTTCTTTTATATAAATTTTTGGCTTGTTGATTATCATTATATACCACATTTTTTTGTAATATTTATTTGATCCAACGATTTGTGTTAATCAAATTTTATATATTTTTTGTGAGATATAATTTCTATTAATTATTTCTATTAATTAATAGATAATTCTTTTTATTCCTTTACATTTTTCCAACAATTCTTATTTATTGTGTATTTCTATTAATAAAATATGATTGTCGAATATAGGAGGCCACAAAATATTTTACAAGTTTGTTTTTCACGCACCACTTAATAAATAACTCAATAAAAATAACTATATTTTTAAACAAAGAAAAAATCGCAACTTTATCAATGGATAAGATGCGCATGGGAAGATATTGAGCTGGTAAGAAAAATGATATAGTAACAAATACCAAATATGCAGATAAGAATTTTATTTTTATTAGATTGGATAAAGGCTAAGTTGTTGCTGTTGCATCTAATGTAAAAAAAAAAGATGTAAAATTCAATAACGGATAGGCACACAAAGTAAAAAAAATTAAATTGCGAGTACATGCAATCAAGTGTTTTTTATATATAGGATAGGATAAATTATAATAGTAATTATATATCGTATAGATATAAATAACAGAATCACATAAATAATCCCAACCCCAATCTCCTCACACCCTCGTCAATCTCGTCCACTGAGATTGAACCCATGAACACTTGGAATCCAATTCAAAGAAGATGCCAGTAGTGTTGACATTGCATGACTTGTTTAAATTCTAGAAGCCTGCATTAAACGTATTTTTAATAAAAAGAATGTTAGAAAAAAAATTTGGAACTGGTATGGGCCAATGATCCATTGATCTATATTCAATAAAACCGACCCACTTTGCTGCCAATAAACCAGCATAGCCCATCGTTTCAACTCTTATAAAGAAGGCATTCTAGTAAAATTAGGGTTTTGCTCGTTGAATTGAACTTCTGCTTAGACTCTTTTACCACCGCCGCCGAGCTCCCTCAACCATGGCAGAGCAGGTCCTATTCCCTTTTTGAGTTCTATGCCTTAGTTTCTATGTGTTTGATGGTTGTTTAATTTACTCTTTTAACTTTTTAATTTCTGTTGCAGACGGAGAAGGCATTTTTGAAGCAACCAAAGGTTTTCCTGAGGTGGGTTGCTAGTGTTTCTTTTTTTTTTTTTTTTTTTTTTTTTTTTTTTTTTTTTTTTTTTTTTTTTTTTTTTTTTTTTTGCTTTCGTACTCTTGCTATTGTTATGTTATAGTTGTTTTCTTTTGGAGATATGTTGATTATGTTTTGATTTTGATTTTTTTCCAGCTCCAAGAAATCTGGTAAGGGAAAGAGGCCCGGGAAGGGTGGAAACCGGTTCTGGAAGAGCATTGGGTTGGGGTTTAAGACCCCAAGAGAGGCTATCGAAGGTTTGCTTGCTTTCTTTTTTTTTGTCTTTTCTTTTTTTTTTAAAAAAAACATTCGTGTATTGTTTTGGTTACTAGAATGGCAAATGTCAGTTTCCTAATAGACCAAATTACTTGCTATTACTTTATGTCGTTGAGCTGTCTGATTGTTGTTGTATTAGCAGCTTTTAACACACCTGAGATAACTGTTTGGTGTAAATAGAGTTGCATCATTGAGTAATTTCTATGGGTTGTACACCACCCGTGATGCTTACTTCTTGTTACTATGTTATTTGAGTAATAAAGGATGATATCCTTGCTTGCTTTGCTAATTGCGTGCATTGTGTGATAAGTACCGGTGGGTATTTGTTATCGTGTTAATGCTCAAAACTAAGCGTGGTGCTCGTCAGCCTGTCAGTCAAATGATAGTTGCCATGTTATCCTACCGTTTTAGTGTTGGCTCCTTTCTAATATCCAATGTTACTGTATCTAATGATTTCCCTGTGTTTTCAGGAACATATATTGACAAAAAGTGCCCATTCACCGGTACTGTTTCTATCAGAGGCCGCATCCTAGCTGGTACGTGCCATAGCGCTAAAATGAACAGAACCATTATTGTTCGGAGGAACTATCTCCACTACGTGAAGAAATACCAGAGGCAAGAAATTATCAGCTTTACCTCATCTTAAAACCTCTACCTATCACCCTTACCTTTTCTTCCTTCCAATGTTTTAATACTCGGTACAATAACGGCTGCTGGTGATGATGTTCAGATATGAGAAGAGGCACTCCAATATCCCAGCTCACATTTCCCCATGCTTCCGTGTGAAAGAAGGGGATCATGTCATTATTGGTCAATGCAGGTTTGAACACTTCACATTTCCTCCCAACCTATGCACAGATTGAACACAGTGGTTGCAATATGAATGGTAAATTAAAAGATTCTTTTCCTTGCATTGCTCTCCTTGTTTGACTTCTTCAGGCCATTGTCCAAGACGGTGCGTTTCAATGTTCTGAAAGTCATTCCAGCGGGCTCTTCTGGTGGTGCAAAGAAGGCTTTCACAGCTATCTAAGTCATCCATGTCATGAATGTGATCGTTGTCTTCAGCCGTTACTATAACATGTGAGATGCTAGTCCTGCCTGCTTCCTTATCTATTGATCGGCAAAGGCATAAAGAGGATTCCGGTCGGATTCAATTAGTGTAGTTGATTAGTTCATCGGTCAAATTGCAAACTCTTCTCAGTGATCAGTTATAAGGATGATTGATATATTTGGCTCTTCTGCTTTTATTACTGTTTTTCTGTTGATTTGGTTTGATTCTCCCTCTTTTAGGTAATTATGATTCTACCCTTGAAGAATACAATTACCCTGATATGTTACAATAAGATGTCAACCTATTTAACTTCATGTTTTGAACATCACGCTCAATTGTAATTAGAAAAGACTGCTAGCAATGGACGTAAGAGAGTTGGGATACTCCAAAAGTACATCAGCTTTACAAGAAGCATATTTCTCTGCGAACCTACCTAGTTGAATGTTGTCGATGCTTCAAGATCGTCTATCGTGTATATATTTATTATTTACTTATGTTTCTTTACGAAGACTGGTGTTTATTGGCGTTAGGATTCCGAACGTTCATTGGCGTTAGGATTGCGTTTGGAATGGAACACTGAGCTACCGTTCAAACTCGACAAAACTCAGTAGTCTCGTTTTGGATTGCTGTTGTATAAGGACGCCATTTCTTGCTGTGTTATCCAGTGTTAATACTGCTGCGTGGACATAAATTGTAGACTGTAGATTGCAAATTTGAAGTTCCCCGAGCGTAGTTGTTGCAACTGGTTATATATGGTCAGCCTCATGATAGACGGCCTAGACTTTAGTAGTGGTGATTTTTCCTATAATGGAGCTGGCTGGTCGTGCTTCCAGGCATTCTGATCTTTTCTATTTATTTCCCCAAATTTTTAAGTTGTATGTTCCCAAGGTGAAGTTGCTAAGGTCTGTTTCTATATCTGTCATGCTTCCCTTCAAGAACAGGACTAATCGGTACAATTATTCTCTTGAGTCAAAACATATTGAAATATAGAACTCTGGTGATTTTGTGGGAGTTATGCCCATTACTTACTGATTTCATCTTTTTCATGATCGTCAAGTTTCCATGAGCCGTCAACCTGCTGAACCATTCCCTTATTTTCTACGCACCACCAAGATTCAGGCACCAAATATTCGTCCTTCAAAGCACCCAATTCTTTATTCACTAATGATATGTCTCTTGGCACTCCCAACTGATCAAAACCATCTTCATTCCCTTGTGTTCCTGAAACTCCATGAAGATAGACCTCCAGGTTATGCCAACACATAAAACCCCCTGGTTGCTTCAGGTAATGAGACTTTCCGGTATCAATAAGTAGCTCTTCTCCAACATCCGAGTACCCCTGCAGGGGATAATGGGGTACTACGTCAGGTGAGTTCCTAATCCTTAGAAGATGAAGATCTTCCAGGGATTGAAAGACAGTCTTGAACTGTGAATCCCCAACTCGAGGGCTGCTAAATGCAAAGGCCGTAACAGGACAGGGTTTGGTGGGTTGTTCTCTATTCTTGTTATACCCATTTGCGACAATGTCAGCTGCATTTAGTGTTGCAAGAGCTGCGCCCATGCTGTGGCCAGTTATGGTTATGCTTATATCCTCATGCTTAAATTTTTTCACAAGTCGCTCTACCTCAAGAAGAACCTGACAATCACATAGATGGACTCAAATTACATTGTCTTGTACATTAAAGTATAACATTGATGATCTTCATTCTATTACTACGTACCTGCTCCCTAGCACTGGCTTTATTATAGGGTGATCGCGGATCATCAGAAGTATAAATAGAAAGCCAACCTTTATGCACTTTGGGATCCTCTGCTGCTCCAAGAATCTCAGAAGCTGACACCAAAGGGAAATCAAAATCTTCAATCAATTCTAAAGGCCGGATTGTTCCCCTCCATGCAATTACTATATCCCTTCTACCCAACACAGCCTTTCCCTCATCTGTGGCCACTGCAATGTATCCTATCCAATTTGACTCCCTGCACCAGCCCTCCCTTGATAATGGCTTTATGATAAAGCATTCCGGTACTGAAACATGAGAGGTTGCATACAAGTACTTGACTGGTTTGTATCGAAACGGGTTGCCAATCTTAAGACCAGTCCTTGAGAACAAATTCTTCATGGAGTATCGGCTATCCCCTGCATATTTTGATTCTTTTTCTCTAATGAAAGTGTCATAGGTAACTTGAGCCATCTCACCATAGTGTATGATATATCTGCGAAGGTCAATGTCTAGAGGCTCAAGGAGGTTCTTCCAGTTGTCCTTGCCACTTAGTAGCCTCCATCTTTTAGCTATGCTTCCAATCATCTTTTTGAAATCTGCAAAATAAATAGGGGCTTAGTATTTGCCTTACTCTGCCCTCTTGAAGACAATGCAGTGTGACCCGTATGAATTCGGGTTGCTTGTGAAACTTGCGTCTTTGACCATTCTCTTTTAAGTTCTAATTCCTGTGTAAGAACTCATGATGTAGCTAATTTCAGTAAGAAGGTATTGTATTGGTAATTTGCAAGTGCTAATAGGTTATGTTCTGGTAAAGCATTCAGTTTATAATTTCCACGGAAACAATATGATAGTGGATAATTATGCAGCTTCAGATCCGTACACCCTTCAGTTGCCCCCAGTTTGCCTCCTTTTTTGAGAAATCTCTATCATTCTTTGTTGTCTCTTTTCCGAAATTATAAATTGCCTTTGCGTTCTTGCATAGTATCTTATGCAAATTAATTTGTAAGCTCAAACCAAAATAAACTCTAACTCAATCCAAACTTTATATTATTTTAAGTACTTGCCTAAATCACTCAGGCTAGCCAAGGATGATAATTATAAAATAGTTATCGCTGATAGATTGGCCACCTCCTTCTCTTATCTTTTTAAAATATTATTTTAATTACAATTTTTTTTGTCATTATGTATGCTTGTCTTAAATTATCACCTTTTCTTGTCATACAATCTCAGCTTCTCTAGTGTGAATTGGCAAAAGTCATTCCTTATCCAGGACCTATTGGCACCAGCGCCGGTGTCATGATGCGATTTGGAAATTCAGACTGCAAAGCATAACAAAAATCGGGCGCGGTTCCCTAGCTTAAGCATTGCTATTTATGCCATTGACTCCTTGAATTAGAACATCAAAGCTAATACTATGCTATAAATTCTTAAATACTTTTCTAGAATATAATTCCTATCAATGAACTTGTTGCTCAGTGGTGTTCTTAAGGGTTGGAGAGAGGATGAGATATCGAATGCTAACTTCACATTAAACATTTGGATTATATCATTAAAGAATTTCTTTCTCAGTCGCTGAAGCTACTCAAACTAAACAATTCCATCGTTCATGATGTTAGTGCAAAAACTTCCACATGCGCATTACAAATTGCAAGAATGTTACTACAGTTTCAATATTACCGTTTCTGGCGATAGCCCAATACCGATGGTGATTGAACATGAATCTTGTGAATGTCACTGAGAGAGCATCATTGGGTGACCATTGCACTTCCATTGGACGAGGATCCTTCAACTTCTCCATCTCCTAAGTACTTTGTGGTCTCGGATATGGCATATGGTAAGCTCCATTGTTTTAGTTACTGTTAGTGGACATCCATCTCCCGACTATTTTTGTGGTCCTGGATATGGCATAAGGTAAACTCCATGCTTTAGTTATTGTCAGTGGACATTGATTATCATTAATTTTTTGACGACTAGTAACTTTTAGCTAGAGTGGACCTGAACCATTTCTCAGACCCCTCGCCTATTCTTAAGATAACCAATTACCACCTTGAAATGCTCTCTATGAGAAAACAAAATAACGAGAAGTTAAACACCTAACAGCGTGGCCTTGTGGGATGGCCAGCCATTGTGAAATGAAGTATATTAAATATTAAAGATTTTAATGGTCAAAACTCAAAACTTATATTCGTGGTGCACTATTTCATGAAGGACTCCACCGTGGTAAAAGTTCTTTTGGTTATTATCTTAACTTTTATTGATTTGGCTTTTGGTTAGTGTTTGGGAGCCTTGGCAGGTACAAGGAGGACCAAGAAGATGTGACGGGGATTTTGGTGTTTAACATTGTACATTATCCGGGACTCAATGTGGTGCGAGGATCAAAACTTATGCCAATTCAGACCCAAGCGACTGAGCGAGGCTTCCACGATCATTTATGAAGATATTATCATGAATTCTGTCTAAGATTCTATCATCATTTATCAGAAGTTCAGAACCATAAGGTAGAGACATTAATATTTTCCAAATTAAAAGATGTTATTAATATGGCACGGAAAACAATGTTTCAGAATCTCTCATTACAAATATGGTGGATCAAAATAAGGAGAGTGAGTATAAAATATATAAATCAATGTTGGGATTTAGGAGAGTTTTACCCATAATTATCAGAATTGGACTAAACAAAAAATGAAAAAGGTCACGGGACATGATTCATTGATCGGAATGAGTTCGAAATGAGATTCAATATAATTAGATTTAGATAATAATTTAAATATATTAATATTTACTTGCACTTGTAAAATAAAGATAAATATAAAACCTATAAGTAGAAATCTATTATATATATTTAAAGGTGTATCCCTCACAAAGTTTTGACACATAGGATTTTTGGGGTCTTGTTTTATTGCCATGTGGAGGCTTTGGACTCTTCCTTTATTACCATCTGGAGGATTGTAGGTGTAGTTTGATTGACTATAATGACAAACATAATTATCCCAGAGTAACCTGATCTATTATACTCTTTTAAAAAGAATTCCAATCACACTCAAATTGTTCAAAAAAAAATTCACACGCAAGATTGGTACTGATAACTTGATTTAATTATACTCCTTTAAAAAGAATTCCAAACAGACCCAAATTGTTCAAAAAAAAATTCACACGCAGATATTGTTATTATATATATTTTTTTTCATTAAATTGATAACCAGAGTTTCTAATCGATAAAGATAAGGATAAAACTCTTTTTATTTAAATTGATGAATCTGATCTTAATTATATTCTTTTAAAAAGAATTCCAGTCACACCCAAATTGTTCAAAAGAAAATTCACACGTAGAGATTGTTATATATATATATATTATGTGATTTACTCTATTATTGTTATCTGATAAGAATTATATTATACTCAACTAACCTTTAATCATTTTTGTTTTTTCATCGTGCATCTCTTAAAAAATTCCATCATCTCTCTATAAATACAGATACAGTCTCTGTTTGTTTTGTGTATGTGAAATAATAATCTCTATATGTGGCACAATTTCTCTATCATTCATTATTTCCTTTTACTCCTTCTTTGTTTTGTTTTTGCACTACACAAAGCCTAGATATAGTCTCTATTTGTGTGTGATATAGTTTCTCTATAATTCACTCATTCTCTCTAATTCCTTTTTTGTTTTGTTTCTATTTGCATACATATGAATGTTGATATAATATTAAAGTTATTTTGTCTCTCATAGTTAAGAATCCTATTTGTTTTTATATTCCTTTTATTTTCCCAATCTATTTTAATCATTTATATATATATATTTTTTTGTGCAGGAAAATATATATTAAAGCTTTGGAAGAATTGACTCCTCACAATGATTTATGGAAAAACCAAGTTAGAGTTTCAATGAAACGCCCTGACCCGTATTTACCGTACGCAGTAAACACGTGCCGGAACTGTGACGACCCAACCAAACCAAGCCCAGCATACAGTGTATACAACAGAAACTCGGGCTCAACAGCCCAAAAATAGAAACATCATTAACATCATAACCGGCCCAATGGCCCATTAATAACAATATAATGCACAGCGGAAGACTTAATAACTCACAAAGACACTGTATGCGACACTGATGCAAACTATGGATCCGAGTCCTGTCCAAGGGATAACGCCGCTGCCTGTCTGGAATGCACCAATCCTGTACCACAAATAATCCATCCTACGGGAAGAAAGCCCGCAGGTGACGGGTGAGTCCGAAGTGCTCACAACCATGGATAGACGATCAATATGCAACACTATAAATTACTCAAAGTCGAAACAAGCCAAAAACCGCCAAAATACACCAAACCGAAAGACTCGACCCAAGACCGGTCCAAGACCAAAAAAAAAAGACCTAAACAAAAATCCAATTTCCAATTTTATCTTTCCAGGCCCCGTCACGGATAAGCTAGGGGTCAGACCTGGTTCTCAACACATTTCGGGTGCTAGACCAAATCCAAGAGAACCCAGGGATCGACATCCCAAAAATACGAACCCAGGGATAGACATTCCAAATATAATCACGGGATAGACATCCCAAGCATAGACATACTTATCACAAGTAACCCAGGTCATGGCCACCACAAAACAGTCTTAAACCATCGAGTCGTACCACTACTTATCACGTGACAATTATATTATCATCATTCAAAACCAAATCACAGGGATCAACATCCCTAACCAAAATACAGGGATAGACATCCTGATCATAATTTATTATTTATTCCATTATTCTTATGGCCAAAGACACGATAATAAATATCCAAAAACCAATCAAGATACTGGGATAAACATCCCGACAACAATCAAGACCATGGGATAAACATCCCGAATCAAACCACAGCAAATGCAACATCCAACAATACAATAATTATCAAACACAATAACCGAGTAATACAGGCACATATTGAAGGAAATCCATCCTCACCTTGGCCGATTACTCAACTCCGGAGACAATGACCGGTCCCAAGCCGGCTCCTCGGGAAACTGCCCGATATTCAAACCTATACAACAAAACAATATATACACATAAATGCACATAATCGGTATGCTATGATGCCAAACCTGCGAAATAACCCATCCCGGTTCATATCCTTTATTATTTCCATTTATCGAAAATATTATACCGTACGTATATCCGAATATAATTTCGGTACCATACTTTAATTAAAACTTTTTTAAAAATATTTTCATAAATTAATTATACTTTTCCCAAAATAATCACCATAATTTCCCAAAAAAATAATAACATATTTATAATTTCCAAAAAATATATATAGTATTTATCTTTTTCTAAATATATATAATAATATTTTCCAACACAAAATATAATTACCTTTAATTTTCAAAGTACACATATATATATTTTCCACAACCATAATTTTCAGGGAAAATAATATATATATAAAATTTCCAAAAATTATTTTCATGGTATATATTTTTTTTTCAAATAATAATAGTTTTCCAAAACATAACTTAATTATTAATCAAAGTATATATATTTATATTTTCCTCAAAATACCAGAATTAAAATGACCATAATTTTATCAAAGTAAACATATATTTTTTTCTCAAAATTAAATACCAGAATAATAAATAAATACATATATATATATTTTGTTTTTTTTTTTAAAAAAAAACCAGACTGGGCTGAACAGGACCAAGCCCAGGCTTGCACTGTGCAAGCCCAGCCAGCCACGCCCAAGCCCAAAGCTAAACCCAACCCAGCAAACACGACCCGACCAGATGAAACGGGTCGAACGCGGCCTCACCTCGGGTTCAGCGACGGCGGCGTGACGACAGGCGCGAGGAAGACAAGGCGACCACAGCAGGGCGTGCAGCGGACGAGGGCGACTCCATAGGCGGTGGAAACTCGGCGCGGCGACGTCGGTAGGAGGCGGTTGGCACGGGGAAGCTAGATCCGCGGGTTCTCCGCCGGGTCAACGGCGCGTCACGGCGTGTTAGGCAGTGGAAGGAGGAGGAGGCGACGGCGTCGAGGTCGCGATGGTACAGCGACTCTCCTGGCGGCGGCGCGAGACAGCTTCGCGTGAACAGTAAGGTGGCGGGGTGGTTAGTGTTCACTGGATTTTTGTATTTTCCTTCCTTTTTCTATTTTCTTTCTATTTTTCTTTCATTTTCTTTCTTTTTTTCTGTTTTCTGATTTTTTTCTTTTTTCTTTCTTTTTTTCATTTCTTCTTCTCTATTTTTTTTCCGATTTTTCTCTTTTTTTTCTTTCTTTTTTTTTTCTTCTTTTTTTTCGCTCTTTTTTTTTCTCTCTCTTTTTCTCTTTTCCTCTCTTTTCTTCCTCTTTTCTTCTCTTCTTCCCCTTCTCCTGCTTCCATTTTATAACGGTGAAAACACTGTGCGGCGTGTGAACTTCAATAATGCAGCTTGTCTGTATTATGCAGCAAGTCCGGTCCGGACCAGAAAATAACTGTAATACCCCCTTGGTTATTTTCCGGTGTGTTTTTCCGAAGATTCCGGGACCCGAAAAATACCGACTTAGGCTCGAAAAATCCACGAAAAAATCTCGAGCGTGGGAAAACCCTCGGTTTTCGAAAAACGATGCTTGATTTACCTTGAATTAATTACCCAAGATTAATTCTTTCGGTAAATCACGGTAAAAAAATTTTTACAGTCCCGGTAAAACTTCAAATTTTTACCCGGGCTGTTACAGTCTACCCACCTTAAAAAGAATTTCGTCCTCGAAATTCCGTCTTATCCGTGGGTCCTACCACGATAAGCTTCTGGTATACTCCACCAGGTGTCCAAACTCAACATGAGATACCGCTTATACCCTTAAGCGACATCTCATCCGCTTATAAAAACCGAACCTCATAACTGAGACACTCACTCTCAGCCATGGACTCTCCACTCCGATCTCGAACTACCTCAGACTCCGAGAACAACAGCTACATCAGTGGCACTGCTTTCCCGACAAGCTCCGATGAAGAACCTCCCAAGAAGCGGTTCAAGACAAACATCATCGGTCTGAAAGAGCACATGGTCGTCTCCAGCAGACGGTGAAAGAAGCATGCTCGCAAATAAGCTGAGGATCGGAAGGGCAAAGCAACGGCTGAAAGCAGCACTCTGCAGCAGACTCTGACGTAGCTGAACGTCTCACTGAGGAAGATCAGCTCGGCGGTGATGCAGATAGAACTGGCGTGCGCGGAACTCTTTCCTCACATGAAAAACGTCCAAAAACTTGTAAAAGACTTAGAAAAGCAAGTAGCTCCATAGAGTACTTCTTCTCCTGTTGTAAAACCGTTATGAATAAATAAAATAAGTTCTCTTTAAATCAAAATTCTTATGTTACGAAATCTTATGTTAAACGGAAAATCAAAACATCTCAAGGCAAAACAAAACTTAACAATAAGAATATAAAAATCAAACAAAAAAAATTAAAAATAAAACTTGTTTAACAAAACCAAAACATAAAGAAGTTAAAACAAAACATGTTTTCATGTTCGGCGCTCTAGATCGGTCATAAACATCCTCGATCCTGAGAAACGTAACACGCACAGCTAACGGTGATGTCGGTTTCCCTCGTGAAAAAGATGTCCGTTAACTCGCAAGGTGATGATCACGAGCACGTCCTGTGTCCCTCGAAAGAAACGTACCCACTTGTTCACAAATTCCGCATGAGCCAAAAACGTCTGTCAAGTCTTGTATCCCTCCATGATGTCCGAACAGGTGTAAGCTTGTCGCACATGCGCTCTACTCGAGGTATGGCCCCATCAGTCTAACCACAATGGTCACGGATGCATGTGATAAAAGATGCAGGAAAATATAAAAAAACCATAAAAAGAAACGCCAAGGTAGCCAGGGCGTTAGAAAATCGTAAGGTGGAAAAGGGCTGAAAAACACTGGCATTTGTAGCCCGAAAAACGTATAAAGTAACGAAGCAATAAATGAAGCAACGACAAAATTTTCAAAAAGCAAAATCTTGAAAATCGAAAACAGTAATCACGCTCCCCATAAGAGTATAAAAGACGGTGTGGTGAGATGTAAATCATTAAAAGTATTTTAAAGCAAACAAACGCTCAGGCAAAGAAACCTCAAAACTCAGGAAAAACAAAACACCAACACGTCCAGAACACAATGCCTGCTCCATCATCCGTCTTCTTCGTCGAAGGTGCCAACCTAGGCAGAAGAAACCGGCTGGCCTACAACATGATCAACGAGCGTCCAGAGGAACTTCCGAACGAGCTCGGCAGAATGCCACGTCTGGTCTTTGTCGACGAACTCTACTCGTCCAGATTCTTCGTCACTCCCATGGAAGAGACGTTCTTCCAAGAGGACCAAGGCACTCTGAGGACCTCCTTCTGTGGCTCGGCCAACTCCGTCATGTTTTTCATTTCTAAAAGACTTCAAGAGTTCAACCTAGAGTCCACTTGCCATTTCCTGAAGCAAGGTACCTACTATCAGCTCTCGATGACAACCCAGAGCATGCCTAGAGTGACTCGATTGCCTCTAACTTGGCCAAAGGCCTGACTACTGGTGTGGAACTGCAGAGGAGTCGCTAGGCGTTCCCAGGAGTTCTCGCGTACCCTGATGGACCTGAAGAACCAATACAAGCCCAACATGGTTCTTCTCACGGAGACCCAATGGCAGCCTGAAGACGATCACGGTCTCATCCCACTCCGGTTCCCTCAAGCAAACCGGTTTGAGCTTCCTGGCCAGAACAACAGGGGCGGCATGTGGTTCTCGTGGAGCGACAGCATCACGGTCAACATCAACAATGACCCCAACAGCTTCAGGGTCAACGTCGTTCCAAGGAGATAAATGTATTTTTTTATATAAAATATCAATGTAATATTTATGTTTGTAATATTAATATTAGCAATATTAATAATATTTATATTTCCGCTTATTTATGGCATCATTTACCTCTTATGTGAATGTTCTACGACAGCTGGCGTCCCTTGACTGGATCCATAATGCACTAACTAAAATGATATAAAATAATAAACAAATGGAGCGAACTATGCAAACAAGAACAACAGACACACAAAAACTTCCCAACAAGACCTAACGCCAGCTCCGCTACCAAAATAAAATGTCCTGACCCGTATTTACCGTACGCAGTAAACACGTGCCGGAACTGTGACGACCCAACCAAACCAAGCCCAGCATACAGTGTATACAATAGAAACTCGGGCTCAACAACCCAAAAATAGAAACATCAATAACATCATAACCGGCCCAATGGCCCAACAATAACAATATAATGCACAGCGGAAGACTTAATAACTCACAAAGACACTGTATGCGACACTGATGCAAACTATGGATCCGAGTCCTGTCCAAGGGATAACGCCGCAGCCTGTCTGGAGTGCACCAATCCTGTACCACAAATAATCCATCCTACGGGATGAAAGCCCGCAGGTGAGGGGTGAGTCCGAAGTGCTCACAACCATGGATAGACGATCAATATGCAACACTATAAATTACTCAAAGTCGAAACAAGCCAAAAACCGCCAAAATACACCAAACCGAAAGACTCGACCCAAGACCGGTCCAAGACCGAAAAAAAAGACCTAAACAAAAATCCAATTTCGAATTTTATCTTTCCAGGCCCCGTCACGGATAAGCTAGGGGTCAGACCTGGTTCTCAACACATTTCGGGTGCCAGACCAAATCCAAGAGAACCCAGGGATCGACATCCCAAAAATACGAACCCAGGGATAGACATCCCAAATATAATCACGGGATAGACATCCCAAGCATAGACATACTTATCACAAGTAACCCAGGTCATGGCCACCACAAAACAGTCTTAAACCATCGAGTCGTACCACTACTTATCACGTGACAATTATATTATCATCATTCAAAACCAAATCACAGGGATCAACATCCCTAACCAAAATACAAGGATAGACATCCCATCCAAAACCGAGGATCGACATCCTGATCACAATTTATTATTTATTCCATTATTCTTATGGCCAAAGACACGATAATAAATATCCAAAAACCAATCAAGATACTGGGATAAACATCCCGACAACAATCAAGACCATGGGATAAACATCCCGAATCAAACCACAGCAAATGCAACATCCAACAATACAATAATTATCAAACACAATAACCGAGTAATACAGGCACATATTGAAGGAAATCCATCCTCACCTTGGCCGATTACTCAACTCCGGAGACAATGACCGGTCCCAAGCCGGCTCCTCGGGAAACTGCCCGATATTCAAACCTATACAACAAAACAATATATACACATAAATGCACATAATCGGTATGCTATGATGCCAAACCTGCGAAATAACCCATCCCGGTTCATATTCTTTATTATTTCCATTTACCGAAAATATTATACCGTACCTATATCCGAATATAATTTCGGTACCATACTTTAATTAAAATTCTTTTAAAAATATTTTCATAAATTAATTATACTTTTCCCAAAATAATCACCATAATTTCCCAGAAAAATAATAACGTATTTATAATTTCCAAAAAATATATATAGTATTTATCTTTTTCTAAATATATATATAATAATATTTTCCAATACAAAATATAATTACCTTTAATCTTCAAAGTACATATATATATATATATTTTTCACAACCATAATTTTCCAGGGAAAATAATATATATATAAAATTTCCAAGAATTATTTTCATGGTATATATTTTTTTCCAAATAATAATAGTTTTCCAAAACATAACTTAATTATTAATCAAAGTATATATATTTATATTTCCCTCAAAATACCAGAATTAAACTGACCATAATTTTCTCAAAGTAAACATATATTATTTTTTCAAAATTAAATACCAGAATAATAAATAAATACATATATATTTTGTTTTTTTGAAAAAAATAAAACCAGGCTGGGCTGAGCAGGACCAAGCCCAGGCTTGCACTGTGCAAGCCCAGCCAGCCACGCCCAAGCCCAAAGCTAAACCCAACCCAACAGACACGACCCGACCAGATGAAACGGGTCGAACGCGGCCTCACCTTGGGTTCAGCGACGGCGGCGTGACGACAGGCGCGAGGAAGACAAGGCGAGCAGAGCAGGGCGTGCGGCGGATGAGGGCGACTCCATGGGCGGTGAAAAAGCGGCGCGGCGACTTCGGCAGGAGGCGGTTGGCACGGGGAAGCTAGATTTGCGGGTTCTCCGCCGGGTCAACGGCGCGTCACGGCGTGTCAGGCGGTAGAAGGAGGAGGAGGCGACGGCGTCGAGGTCGCGATGGCACGACGACTCTCCTGGTGGCGGCGGTGACGTCCACGGCGGCGCGAGACGGCTTCGCGTGAACAGTAAGGTGGCGGGGTGGTTACTGTTCACCGAGTTTTTGTATTTTCCTTCCTTTTTCTATTTTCTTTCTATTTTTCTTTCATTTTCTTTCTTTTTTTTCGTTTTCTGATTGGTTCTTTTTTTTCTTTTTTTTCATTTCTTCTTCTCTGTTTTTTTTCCCTATTTTTCTCTTTTTTTTCTTTCTTTTTTTTCTTCTTTTTTTTCTCTCTTTTTTTTTCTTTCTCTTTTTCTCTTTTCCTCTATTTTCTTCCTCTTTTCTTCTCGTCTTCCCCTTCTCCTACTTCCATTTTGTAACGGTGAAAACACTGTGCGGCGTGTGAACTTCAATAATGCAGCTTGTCTGCATTATGGAGCGAGTCCGGTCCGGACCAGAAAATAACTGTAATACCCCCTAGGTTTTGTTGCGGTGTGTTTTTTCGAAGATTCCGAGACCCGAAAAATACCGACTTAGGCCCGAAATGTAACAGCCCGGGTAAGTTTTTGATTTTTACCGGGACTGTAGAAGTCATTTTACCGTGATTTACTATTGAATTAATCTTGGGTAATTAATTCAAGGTAAATCCGGAGTCGTTTTTCGAAACCGAGGGTTTTCCCGCGCTCGTGATTTTTCCGTGGATTTTTTGGAACTAAGTTGGTATTTTTCGGGTTTCTGAATTTCTCGGAAAATCACACCGGAAAATAACTAAGGGGGTATCAGTTATTTTCTGGTCCGGATCGGACCCGCCTACATTATTGATATCACAAGTGTAATAGTAAATTTTCAGTTATATAGTGAAGAAGGCAGCCGGAGGAGGAGGAGGAGAAGAAAAAAAAAAAAGAAAGAAAGAGAGAAAAGGAGAGGAAAAAGAAAAAGAGAGGGAAAAAAAAGGAAAAGGAAAAAAGAAAAAAAAGAAAAAAAGAAAAGAAAATAACAGAAAGAAATAGAAAAAAAAGAAACAGAGAGGTAATGAGAAAAAAAAGAAAGAAGAAAAAAAATTTCGGAAAATCAGAAAACAAAGAAGAAAATAGGGAAAAAGAAGAAAAAAGAAGAAAAAAAAATTGAGGAACAGTCGTCACCTTCGCCCCTCCCCGGCCACTGTTCATGTGCAGCCGATCTGCGCCGAATCGAGCTTCACCGCCGCCACCAACGTCATCTCCTCATCGTCGCGACCGGAACCCCGCCTTCCCCGCTTGATTCCGTCGCCGTAGACGCCGTCACGCGCCAACGACCCGTCGGAGAACCCGCGGATCTGCTTCTCCTCCACGCAGCTCTGCAGCCTGCCGTTGCTGAGCCTCTTTTCCGCCGCACCAAGCGACCTGATGCTGCAGCTGTGCTCGCTCGACCTTCCCTCGAGCTATCGTCGCGCCGCCGCCCCTGTACCCGTTAGGTGAGTCGGGTTTACCCGTGTGTTTGCCGGGTCGCGAGTTTCAGTTTGGGTGTGGGCTGTGTTTGTTGGGCTGGGTTCTGGGCTGTGCGCCGGGCCTGCTTCGCGGGCCTGTCCTTGGGCCGGCCTGTGGAGTAGGTTGGGCTAGCACTGTTCAGCCCAGTCCGATTTAATTTTTTTTAATAAAATAATTTACATATATATATTTATTTATTAATAATCTGATATATAATTTTGGAAAAAAATATACGTTTATTTTGAGAAAATTATGGAAAATATAATTCTGGTATTTTTAGGAGAATATAAGTATATTTACTTTGATAAATAATTAAGTTTTGTTTTGGAAACTATTATTAATTGGAAAAAAATATATATATACCATGAAATTAATTTCTGAAAATTTAACATATGTATTATTTTCTCTAGAAAATTATGTTTGTGGAAATTATATATATGTACTTTGTAAATTAAAGGTAATTATATTTTGCGTTGGAAAATAATATTATATATTTAGAAAAGATAAATACTATATAAATATTTTCTGAAAATTATAAATAGGTTATTATTTTCTGGAAAATTATGATGATTATTATTTTGGAAATTATAATTATTTTATAAAAATATTTTTAAAAGAGTTTTAATTAAAGTATGGTACCGAAGTTATATTCGGAAATACGTACGGTAAATTATTTTTCGGTAAATGATAATAATAAAGGATATGTAATCGGGATGGGTAATTTCGCAGTTTGGGCATCATAGTATACCGATTATGTGCATTTATGTGTATGTGTTGTTTTGTCGTATAGGTTGGATATCGGGCAGTTTCCCGAGGAGCCGGCGTCGGACCGATCATTGTTTCCGGAGTTGAGTAATCGGCCAAGGTGAGGATGGATTTCCTTCAATATGTGCCTGTATTACTCGGTTATTGTGTTTTTTGATTATTGCATCGTTGGTTGCTACATTTGTGTTATGTATCGGGATGTTTATCCCATTGTCTTGGTTGTGGTCGGGATGTCTATCCCATGTCGGTTTTTGGAAGTTTATCCTTGAGTCGTTTTGGCACTAAATAAAATGGATTAAATAATAAATTGTGACTAGGATGTCGGTCCTTGGTATTTTGGATGGGATGTCTATCCTGGTATTTTTGTTGGGGATGTCGATCCCTGTGATTTTATTTTAAATGACCGTAATATAATTGTCACGTGGTAAGTAGAGGTACGACCGGATGGTTTGAGACTGTTTTGTGGTGGCCATGATCTGGGTTACTTGTGATGGGCATGTTGATGTCGGTTTGATTGGGATGTTGATCCCTAAGTTTGATATTGGGATGTTGATCCCGGGTTCTTTTTGATCTGGCACCAGGAACAGGTTGATAACCTGGTACGACCCTAGCTTATCCGTGACGGGGCTCGGAAAAGATAAAATTGGATAATTGGATTTTATTTGAGTCTTTTCGGTCTTGGACCGGTTTTGGGTCTTTTCCCTGTTTTGACTGTTATGTTTAGACCTTGAGTATTTATAGTGTTCATATTGATTGTCTTTCCTTCGTCGGTGAGCACTTCGGACTCACCCCTCACCTGCGGGCTTTCATCCCGTAGGATGAGTTATTTTGTGGTACAGGTTGGGTGCATTCCAGACAGGCTGCGATGTTATCATTTGGACAGGGCTCGGATCCATAGTTTGCATCAGTGTAGCATACAGTGTCTTGTGAGTTTTAAAGTCTTCCGTTGTGCATTGTATTACTATTATTGGGCCTTTGGGCCGTGCTGAGTTATTGTTGTTGTTTTTATTGTGGGCTGTTGAGCCCGGATTTCTATTGTATACACTGTATGCTGGTTTTATTTTGGTTGGGTTGTCACAGTTCCGGCACGTGTTTACTGTGTACGGTAAATACGAGTCGGGGCGTTTCATTTTGGTAGCGGAGCGGGCGTTAGGTCTTGTTGGGAAGTCTTTGTGTGTTTGTTGTCCTTGTTTGCATAGTTCGCTCCATTTGTTTATTATTTTATATCATTTTAGTTAATGCATTATGGATCCAGTCAAGGGACGCCAGTTGTCGCAGAACATACACATAAGAGGTAATGATGCCATAAATAAGCGAAAGTACAAATATTATTAATATTGATAATATTGATATTACAAAGAGAAATATTACATGATATTTGATATTTTATAAAAATAAAAATACATTTAACGATTTGGAACGACGTTGACACGGAAACTGTTTGGGTCGCTGTTGATGTTGACCGTGACCCTATCGCTCCACGAGAACCACATGCCGCCTCTGTCGCTCTGGCCAGGAATCTCGAACCGGTTAGCTTGAGGGAACCGGAGTGGGATGAGACCGTGATCGTCCCGTGGTTGCCACTGTGTCTCCGTTAGAAGAACCATGTTCGGCTTATATTAGTTCTTCAAGTCCCTCAGGGTACGCGAGAACTCCTGGGCACTCCTTGCCACTCCTCTGCAGTTCCACACCAGTAGTCGTGCCTTCGGCCAGGTTGGAGGTAGTCGAGTCATTCTGGGCATGCTTTGAGCCGTCATCGAGAGCTGGTAGTAGGCGCCTTGCTCCACAGTCTGGCAAGTGGACTCCAGGTTGAACTCCTGTAGTCTTTCGGAGATGAAGAACATCACGGAGTTTGCTGATCCGTAGTAGGACGTCCTCAGAGTGTCGTGGTCCTCCAGGAAGAAGGTCTCTTCCATGGGAGTGATGAAGAACCGCGACGAGTAGAGTTCGTCGACGAAGACAAGACGTGGCATTCTACCAAGCTCGTTCGGAAGCTCCTCTGGACATTCGTTGATCATGCTGTACGCCAGCCGATTCCTTCTACCTAGGTTGGCACCTTCGACGAAGAAAACGGAAGATGGAGCAGGCATCGTGTGGGTATTTTGTTTTTGGAGCGTTGTGTTTTTGTTTGCCTGAGCAGTTTGTTTGCTTTTAAAATGCTTTTGATGATTTACACATCACCGCTCCTTCTTTTATACTCTTATGGGGAGCGTGTTTATTGTTTTCGATTTTCAAGATTTTGCTTTTTGAATTTATCGTTGCTTTCATTTATTGCTTTGATACTTTACGCGTTTTTCGGACTACCCGTGCCAGAGTTTTTCAGCCTTTTTTCCATCACATGATTTTCTTTCGCTCTGGCTACCTTGTCTTTTCTTTTTATGGTTTTACTATATTTTCTTGCATCTTTTATCACATGCATCCGTGACCGTTGAGGCTAGACGGATGGGACCACACCTCGAGTAGAGCGCATGTGTGATAAGCTCACAGCTGTTCGGACATCGTGGAGAGATAGGAGACTTGACAGACGTTTTTGGCTCATGCGGAAAATTGTGAACAAGTGGGTAACGTTTCTTTCGAGGGACACAGGACATGCTCGTGATCATCACCGTTAGCTGTGCGAGTTACGTTTCGCAATTCGAGGATGTTCACGTCCGATACGAGCACCGTTCATGAAAACATGTTTTGGTTTTAATTTCTTTTTGTTTTGAATTGTTAAACGACTTTTGTCTTTAATTTCTTTAAATTTGATTTTATATTCTTATAGTTGATTCTTATTTTGCTTTGAGATGTTTTATTTTCCGTTTAACATAAGATTTCTTCACATAAGAGATTTTGACTTTAAAAGGAAATTTATTTTATTTATTTCATAAGGTTTTACATCGGAGAAGAAGTACTCTACGGAGTTACTTGCTTCTCTAGGTCTTTTACAAGTTGTTGGACGTTCTTCATGTGTGGGAACAGTTCCGCACACGCCAGTTCGATCTGCGCCACCGCCGAGCTGATCTTCTTCAGGGAGACGTTCAGCTGCGTCAGTTTCTGCTGCGGAGTGCTGCTCTCAGCTACCGCCTTGCCCTTGCGATCTTCAGCCTTCTTGCTGGCACGTTTCTTCCGTCGTTTCGGGGAGACCACCATGTGCTCCTTCAGGCCGATGATGTTGGTTTTGAATCGCTTCTTCGGGGGTTCTTCATCGGAACTTATCGGGAAGGCAGTGCCGGCGATGTAGCTATTGTTTTCGGAGTCGGAGGTCGTTCTTGATCTCAGTGGAGAGTCCATGACTGTGTGTGAGTATGCCAGTCATGAGGTTTGGTATTTATAAGCGGATGAGATGTCGCCTAAGGGTATAAGCGGTATCTCATGTTGAGGTTGGACACCTGGCAGAGTGTGCCAGAATCTTATCGTGGTAGGTCCCACGGATAAGACGGAATTTCGGGGACAAAATTCTTTTTAAGGGGGGTAGAATGTGACAGCCCGGGTAAATTTTTTATTTTTACCGGGACTGTAGAAGTCGTTTTACCGTGATTTACTGTTGAATTAATATTGGGTAATTAATTCAAGGTAAATCGGGAGTCGTTTTTCAAAACCGGGGGTTTTTCCGCGCTCGTAATTTTTTCGTGGATTTTTCGGAACTAAGTTGGTATTTTTCGGGTTTCGGAATTTCTCGGAAAATCACACCGGAAAATAACTAAGGGGGTATCAATTATTTTCTGGTCCGGATCGGACCCGCCTGTGTTATTGATATCATAAGTGTAATAGTAAATTTTCAGTTATATAATGAAGAAGGCAGCCGGAGGAGGAGGAGGAGAAGAAAAAAAAAAAGAAAGAAAGAGAGAAAAGGAGAGGAAAAAGAAAAAGAGAGGAAAAAAAAAGGAAAAGGAAAAAAAAAGAAAAAAAAAGAAAAGAAAAAAAACAGAAAAAAATAGAAAAAAAAGAAACAGAGAGGTAATGAAAAAAAAGAAAGAAGAAAAAAAATTCGGAAAATCAGAAAACAAAGAAGAAAATAGGGAAAAAGAAGAAAAAAGAAGAAAAAAAAAATTTGAGGAACAGTCGTCACCTTCGCCCCTCCCCGGCCACTGTTCATGTGCAGCCGATCTGCGCCGAATCGAGCTTCACCGCCGCCACCAACGTCATCTCCTCATCGTCGCGACCGGAACCACGCCTTCCCCGCTTGATTCCGTCGCCGTAGACGCCGTCACGCGCCAACGACCTGGCGGAGAACCCGCGGATCTGCTTCTCCTCCACGCAGCTCTGCCGCCTGCCGTCGCTGCGCCCATTTTCTGCCGCACCAAGCGACCTGATGCTGCACCTGTGCTCGCTCGACCTTCCCTCGAGCTGTCGTCGCGCCGCCGCCCCTGTACCCGTTAGGTGAGTCGGGTTTACCCGTGTGTTTGCCGGGTCGCGAGTTTCAGTTTAGGTGTGGGCTGTGTTTGTTGGGCTGGGTTCTGGGCTGTGCGCCGGGCCTGCTTCGCGGGCCTGTCCTTGGGCCGGCCTGTGGAGTAGGTTGGGCTGGCACTGTTCAGCCCAGTCAGATGTAATTTTTTTAAAAAAAACAATTTACATATATATATTTATTTATTAATAATCTGATATATAATTTTAGAAAAAAATATATGTTTATTTTGAGAAAATTATGGACAATATAATTCTGGTATTTTTAGGAGAATATAAGTATATTTACTTTGATAAATAATTAAGTTTTGTTTTGAAAACTATTATTAATTGGAAAAAATATATATATACCATGAAATTAATTTCTGAAAATTTAACATATGTATTATTTTCTCTAGAAAATTATGTTTGTGGAAATTATATATATGTACTTTGTAAATTAAAGGTAATTATATTTTGTGTTGGAAAATAATATTATATATTTAGAAAAGATAAATACTATATAAATATTTTTTGAAAATTATAAATAGGTTATTATTTTCTGGAAAATTATGATGATTATTTTTTTGGAAATTATAATTATTTTATGAAAATATTTTTAAAAGAGTTTTAATTAAAGTATGGTACCGAAGTTATATTCGGAAATAAGTACGATAAATTATTTTTCGGTAAATGATAATAACAAAGGATATGTAATCGGGATGGGTAATTTCGCAGTTTGGGCATCATAGTATACCGATTATGTGCATTTATGTGTATGTGTTGTTTTGTCGTATAGGTTGGATATTGGGCAGTTTCCCGAGGAGCCAGCGCCGGACCGGTCATTGTTTCCGGAGTTGAGTAATCGGCCAAGGTGAGGATGGATTTCCTTCAATATGTGCCTGTATTACTCGGTTATTGAAACGACCGCATCCCAGACGCAAACATGCAAAACATATATGGACATGAAAAGACTAAAACGCCCTTAAATCCAGGGATGCCACAACTCTGTGTAAAACTTCAATCTCAACTCCCAAAAATTAACATTCAATCAAAAATAAACAACGGAATGTAGAAGATCCAAAATACAAATAGGCTCAACCAGCCAATAACCAACGGCAAATTAACCGGAATAACAATGATCAAATCCAAGGCAAACCAAAACAACATCCCGAAAATGAATACGCAATGGAAATCAATATTAAGTCAATGACAAGTTTAAACATATGCAGAATCAAACCATGGATCCACCCAGGAGGGTAGCGCGGCTACCTGCAGAGAAAGAGAGTCTGGAACTCGATGAAGAAAGAAACTGTCTGCAGGCTACTAATAATCTGAAAAACCACGGTGGCGATTATATGAGTCGCCTACTCAATGAACACTACAAGACATATATACAGGCATACGAAGACAGGCTCGTAAGGTGAGTAAGTCCACGAGCACAAGCATGCACACAAACGACCAACACGTGTCAATACCATTTCCACAAGTGTTATGTGAATTCTTCGAATATTTCTTATCATTATCATTATCATTGTTAAAGTTATGATGGGCCCTCTACTGTGTGCGTCGGGCGCGGTAGCGACTGGCCAGCTCCCCAGGGCATAAGCCCTAATATAGACATATATATATATATATATATATATATATATATACATATATATGTATATCAACACATCGGAATGGGTAGGTTCCGACAAAGAGAACCACCAACAAGCAAGTGGCCGACAGCTCTAGGAGGGGTGCTCTCCTCAAAGGAATATACAATCCAAAATCTTGGGGCACACCCATAGTCCCCAAGTCGCCGGCTCTGTGAGGGGTGCTCTCACCAAAGAAAGTAGATAATAGCAAATAACCAAGGGGTACACCCGGCAAATCCCCAAGGCGCCAGCTCTGTGAGGGGTACTCTCACTAATATACTAATCAAGGAGCGTACCCATCTATCCCCTTGTCGCCGTCTCTGTGAGTATACCTCACTATAATAACAGGACCCGAGGGGTACCCTCTCTCCCACTCGGTGCTATCGGTCAACAGCCCCACAGTAGAACATATATTATACTGAATCATTATTATTAACAATCATGCATTCAACATAAAGTGTTTTCTCACATTCTGTGTACAGGTGGCGTGCCACCAAAATAGTCTCTAATTCGAGCCCAAAGCTCACATAAATGTACATGATATTGGCAAAACATCATTCATATCATTGGCATGGCATATCAGCTCATAGTGATTAACATGGCAATACAGCCCATAGAAATTTCACATAGCATCACAGCATGTAAACAACAGGTACACAACACAGTCAATTGCATGCAGCATACCAAGCAAGTAGTACTATCTAACCATACCAACAAGTATTCGCATACAAGCATATAAGTCTTATAGAGTCACCTCAATTATGATGACGCTCTGCTTGACCAGCACTAACTCCTGCTGCTCCTGGGTTAGGTCTTGTGCCTATGCATAGACACCAATAGCTCACAATAAGAACTAACAAAAACATGCATGCTAGTGCAATGCATCCGTGAGCTAATCCAACCCGAACAATAAGTGATGGGGTTCACGGAACACACCCACCAATCTACTTCCACTCACGAGTTAGGTCCCCAAAACATGAGCCTAAGGTCTACAAGTTTAACGCCCAATTAAGTCTGAAATCTCGTCCGAGCCTAAAGCCTATATCATATCTAGGCCTAAAGCCCACATCCTCATAACTCATCGTCTTAATCCATTTATGTCCTTGGGTTTAAAGCCCACTTATTTTAAATCTGAATACATCCCTGGGCCTACGGCCCATACCAACAAGTTACCATTCATCAAGACTATAGGCCTAAAGCCCACCTACTCTTAGGTGAAACCCGAGCCCATGGTTACGCATTCTAGAGTTCTATGCACGTCGGATTTTACCCGGCCACGTCACTCATCTCGTCGCACTCGATTTCTACTATTATTCTTTTTTTTCCAGTACATGGGTTACAAACTTTTCCCGTACATGACATGTACAAAATTAAATACAAGCCCAACCGGGATTTACCTTTAATAACTAGAGGGGGTATTTGCCTTGTCGTAACAGTCCCAAACTTCGTCGAAGAAAACCCGAGCCCTCACCAGAACCGTACCCGGAACGCCGGATTCCGGTCAATCCCGCCGAAACAGTGACTGAGCTCGCTGAAACTTTTCAACCACCACAAATCGGCACCAACACTTTAGATCTAACCCGGATACCCACGAATCAGCACCCAAAACAGAATAAAAGAAAAACAGACAGAGAAATCGGATCCTTACCAGAACGGAATCCTACTGTCCATCGTCGGAGCCACGCAAGACGGTCACGTTTCTGCCCGATGACGCTAAAACACGAGCCCAACACCTCACGGCCAAAGAAATTCCTCTCGCCTCTGTCACGGGGTCTGGCCGTCGGCAGGGTGCCACGATCCGGGTCCGCAACCCAACCGATCCGTCACCCCTAAACTCGGATCCGTCGAACCCAGCAACACCCAACACACCTAAACACAACCCGGAACACACCAACACAACACCCGAGCACCACCCTAAACCCGCCACCGATCTAAAACCCTCAACAGCAAAGAGAGAGAGAGACCCGATTAACAAACACATCAAACAAAGGGAGGAAAAGGGGAACGGGAATAGAGAAGAGGGACGTCGAGTTACCTGAATCCAACTCGCCGAACCTCGATTTCTCGTGCTCGATCCAAAACTCAAGCTCCTCGCCTCGAACCCTCCCTTGATTTGCTAGCGGCGGTGCGGCGAGTGCTCCACGGTGACGGTGGCAGTGGAGGTCTCACGAGGAAGAGGAAATAGAGACAAGAAGGGGGACGACGGTTTTGTGAACTCGAGAGGGAGAGAGAGCAGAGAAAGGAAAAAAAAAAGAATATGGAGAGGAGGAAGACGATGGGAGCGGCGGAAAGGAAAAAGGAGAAGAGAGGGAAAAAAGAGAAAAGAAAAAAAAAAAAGAGAAGAGGGGAGGCGCGGTTAGGGTTGGCCGGCTAGGTCGAACGACTTGTCGTTCGGCCTAGGCGCGGTCAACCCGCACTGTGCGGTCAACGCAAGCCCTTTTTTTTTAAACCCCTTAAAACGACGTGGTTTCACCGAGACTACTCTGAAAGCTTTGTCTCATGCCCAAACTCAAAACGGTTCGAACCACAACCTCATCTTAGGAATACCTCCTAAGTAAAGGGGAACTTCCAAGGAAAAGAAATAAATTCCTAGGCCAAAACTCAGAATTACCTCGAGGGTAAAAAGGAAATAAAATAAATGAATAAAAATTCCAAAAATTACTTAAAAAATTAATTAACAAGGAATCGGGGCGTTACAGCTCTACCCCACTTAAGAAAATTTCGTCCTCGAAATTACGGAATACGATCAGAACAGATGTGGATATTGTTCCCTCATATGGGATTCAACCTCCCAAGTAGCCTCATTTGGGGAATGACGGCTCCACCTCACCCGAACCATGGGGACTGTACGACTCCTCAATTGTCGTACTTCCCGAGCTAAGATCTCAACCGGCTCCTCAACATAAGTCAAATCATCAGCAACCTCCAACTCCAAGGGCGATACCACATGACTCGGATCAGACCGATAATGTCGCAACATCGAGACATGGAATACATCGTGTATACGGGACAACTCCACCGGTAACGCCAATCTATAAGCCAGCGGACCGATCCGCTCCACAATCTCATAAGGACCGATATAACGAGGGCTCAACTTGCCCTTCCTCCCAAATCGAATAACACCTCTCCAGGGAGCGACACGGAGGAAAACCCTGTCTCCTACACTGTACTTCATCTCCCGACGATGCTTATCAGCATAACTCTTTTGTCGGTCTTGAGCAGCTCTCATGCACTGCTTGACCACCTCAATCTGATCCACAATCTCCTGGATAAGATCTGGACCTAACACCTGTCTCAGACCCTCCTCATCCCAACAGATCGGACTACGGCATTTGCGTCCATACAAAGCCTCGTATGGCGCCATACCTATGCTAGAATGATACCCATTGTTGTAGGCAAACTCAACCAACGGTAATGTCTCATCCCAAGAACCACTGAAATTGAGCACACAGGCTCTAAGCATATCCTCTAAGGTCTGAATAGTCCTCTCTGACTGTCCATCTAACTGCGAGTGAAAAGCGGTGCTGAAGTTCAGCTTAGTACCCAAAGCTGACTGCAAACTCTTCCAAAAGTGGGATGTGAACCGCGGATCCCTATCCGACACAATGGACAGAGGAACCCCGTGTAATCTGACAACACCCATGACATACAACCTTGCCAGCTTATCCATCGAATCCGTCTGCTGGATAGGTAGAAAATGAGCTGACTTGGTCAACCTGTCGACAACGACCCATATGGCGTCAAGTCGACTCCAGATTCTCGGTAACCCGATCACAAAGTCCATAGTGATATGCTCCCACCTCCACTGTGGAATAGACAAGGATCTCAACTTGCCGGCAGGAGCCTGATGCTCGGCTTTCACCTGCTGGCAAGTCATGCAACGTGTCACAAAATCCGCAACATCTTTCTTCATCCCAGGCCACCAATAGTGACTCTTCAGGTTCAGATACATCTTTGTGCTACCTGGATGCATGGCATAAGGTGCGTTGTGCGCCTCATCTATAATCCATCTCCTCAGATCATCCATATCCGGAACACAAAGACGATCACCCGTCATCAAAGCTCCATCCTCCCGGATGTAAAAGCTAGAACTCTCTCCACCGAGAGCCTTATCTCGCAACTCTGCTAGATGAGGGTCGCCGAACTACAACTCCATAATCTTATCTCGCAATGTCGGTCGGATGCTCAAACTGGCCAATATGGCCCCAGTATCATCAACCTCCAACTGGGCATCCAAAGACCTCAACTCCAACAAGGACGGTAAATCAAAGGAAATCGGCTCCTCATCTGTAGAAGAAATTTTTTTCCGGCTCAAAGCGTCCGCAACTGCATTAGCTTTTCCCGGATGATACTCGATAGTACAATCATAATCCTTCAGGAGCTCAATCCACCGTCTCTGTCTCATGTTGAGCTCCTTCTGGGTCATTATGTACTTCAAGCTCTTGTGATCCGTGAAAATCCGGCACTTCTCCCAAAAAAGGTGGTGTCTCCAGATCTTCAAAGCAAAGACCACAACAGCTAACTCTAAATCATGGGTCGGATAATTCTTCTCATGTGTCCTCAACTGCCTAGATGCATAAGCAATCACCCGACCCTCCTGCATCAACACACAACCCAAACCCAAACCGGAAGCATCACTAAACACCGTGTATTCCACACCGGGTCTAGGAACTGTCAACACTGGTGCAGAAGTCAAACGACTCTTCAGTTCCTCAAAACTCTTCTGGCAACGCTCATCCCACACAAAAGGGCAATCTTTCCTCAATAGTTTAGTCATGGGACCTGCTATCAAGGAAAAACCCTCAATAAACCTGCGGTAGTAACCAGCCAGTCCAAGGAAACTCCGCACCTCAAATACATTCTTCGGTGGTTCCCACTCCATCACTGCCTTAACCTTGGCAGGGTCCACTTTGATTCCTTCTCCCGACACTATATGTCCAAGAAAAGCAATCTCATCCAACCAAAACTCGCACTTGCTGAGTTTGGCATAAAGCTGCTTCTCCCGCAGCCTCTGCAACACCAGCCTCAAATGCTCCTCATGCTCAGCCTTACTCCTCGAATAGACCAAAATATCATCAATAAAAACGACCACAAACCGGTCTAGAAACTCATGGAACACTCCATGCATCACACACATGAAAACTGCAGGAGCATTCGTCAACCCAAAAGGAACAACTACAAACTCATAGTGTCCATACCGAGTGCGAAAAGCAGTCTTCGGTATGTCCTGTTCTGCAATCCTGACTTGATGGTACCCGGATCGCAAGTCAATCTTCGAGAACACAGATGCTCCCTATAACTGATCAAACAAGTCATCAATCCTGGGTAACGGATACTTGTTCTTCACAGTTACCTTATTCAACTGCCTGTAATCCACACACATCCACATACTTCCATCCTTCTTTTTAACAAACAAGACCGGGGCACCCCATGGTGAAGTGCTTGGTCTAATGAAACCTTTTTCTAGCAACTCCTCCAACTGCTTCTTCAATTCCTGAAGTTCAGTCGGAGCCATCCTATAGGGTGGAATAGAGATAGGAGCAACTCCCGGTACCAAGTCCACTGTATACTCAACCTCACGCTCCGGTGGTAAACCTGGTAACTCGTCAGGAAAAACATCTGGGAACTCCCTCACAATCGGAATATTCTCCACACTCGGCACTGATACTGTAGAGTCCACCACATGAGCAAGGAATGCATCGCATCCTTCCCGAATCATCCTGAAAGCCTGCATGGCTGATATGCAACAAGCAAAAAGAGTTCTATGCTCTCCATCAAACACTAACCTGCACCCTAAAAGAGTACACAAGGCCACTTCCTTGGTTCGGCAATCCACCACTGCTTGGTGTCTAGTCAGCCAATCCATACCCAAAATCACATCAAACTCACTCAAGTCCATGACACTAAGATCAATAGGAAAACTCTCACCATCATACTCAACAGACACATTCCTACATACCCGACCCACGCTAACTACACTACCCGTAGGTAATCGAACTCTCAAGGGTCTCTCTAGGTCGTCATCATCACAATCATGTCTAGTCATATATGCACGTGCAATAAAAGAATGTGTGGAACCCGGATCAATCAAGGCATGTGCATAGTGACTAAAAATCATAAATTTACCTGTGATGACATCTGGAGCAATGGCAGCCTCCTCCCGGGTGATGGCGTAGACCCGAGGTGTAGCAGTCTGAGTCGCACCACCTCTGCCTCCAAATCTACCACCACGTCCGCGACCTTGGTTACCATTTCCTCTACCTGAGCCCGAAGCAACAGAGCTCTGTACTGGGTACTGAAATCCGCCTCCCGGCATCTCGGGACAATTGGGCCTGATGTGTCCAAACTTCCCGCAACCCCAGCACTTGATTGGAGGACGTTCTGAAACAACCTGTCTCTGTGACATACTCTGGTGTGTCTGTCCACCTGAAGATTTACTTAATCCACCTTGGTAGCCACCTCTTCAATTCTTCTGGAACCCGCGGAAAGAAGGACCCTGCTCAGCCGAATAACCACCAGCCGAAGCTGTATACTGTTTCTTCAGCTGACTCCCACCGTCATGGAAAGAAGAATCCCTCTTCTTTTGTCCAGCTGTTCGAGCCCGCCGTGCTGCCAATTGGAGCCTCTCCGTATCCACTGCAGCCTCACAAACTGCATCCCAGGTCTTGTGCCTCCTACTAGCCACAGCTGCCCCTAGAGTGTGGCGTAGGCCATTCACAAACCGTCTACGCTTAGTCTCTTCATCTGGCACATACTCTCTAGCATAAGAAAGAAGAACGTTGAACTGAATCCAAAAGGCAGTCACCGACTCGTCTTCTCCTTGCTCAATATCAAAGAACTGTCTCTTCAGGTCCTCCAGGTAGCTAATCGAGAGGAATTTCTTATAAAATCTCTCTCTAAACAACTCCCACGGCATCACAACTGGTTTAGGATAATCAGCAACTAGTCCCTGCCACCAGGTCAAAGCATATCCAGTGAACATGTGGGCCACATACTTAGCCCGATACTCCGGCTGACAAGTGAACTTCTCCATGACGTTCTCCACTTGTCTGAACCAATCGTCTGCCAACTTCTCCACCTTACTCTCACCCGAGAATTCACCAATCCCAGACTTGCTAATGTGTTTGTAGCCACTCTCCAGGCTACCCACAGTGGGATCTGCGGCAGGTAGGGCCTGAACCGGCTGTGCCCCCTGCTGATACTGATGATACTGCTGGAACTGCTGCCACTGAAGAAAAGCCTGATACTGTTGTAGCATCGCCGGGTCCATACCAGGAGGTACTACATTCTGCGGTCCAGCTGCCGCAGCACCAACCCCAGCTGCACTCACGTTCCCATGTCCAACAGGAACCTGTCCTCCTGCTGCATCATCATTCCCTTGTTCAAGGGGAATCTGCATCACCGACACATTGTCGAAAATATGACTAGGAGCGTGCCCCTCGACATTTTGCTGACCTTGGTGATCCATGTTGACTCCTATATGATTACAAACATGTCAAAAACAGTTTTTGGAAAACGTTAAAACTTTGGAACAGGCCTATGCACAACAATCACAACAAGACACTTGTTCGAAAACCCAAAAGACCTAAAGCCTGCTCCGCTACCAAGCTAAAACGACCGCATCCCAGACGCAAACATGCAAAACATATATAGACATGAAAAGACTAAAACGCCCTTAAATCCAGGGATGCCACAACTCTGTGTAAAACTTCAATCTCAACTCCCAAAAATTAACATTCAATAAAAAATAAACAACGGAATGTAGAAGATCCAAAATACAAATAGGCTCAACCAGCTAATAACCAACGGCAAATTAACCGGAATAACAATGATCAAATCCAAGGCAAACCAAAACAACATCCCGAAAATGAATACGCAGTGGAAATCAATATTAAGTCAATGACAAGTTTAAACATATGCAGAATCAAACCATGGATCCACCCAGGAGGGTAGCGCGGCTATCTGCAGAGAAAGAGAGTTTGGAACTCGATGAAGAAAGAAACTGTCTGCAGGCTACTAATAATCTGAAAAACCACGGTGGCGATTATATGAGTCGCCTACTCAATGAACACTACAAGACATATATACAGGCATACGAAGACAGGCTCGTAAGGTGAGTAAGTCCACGAGCACAAGCATGCACACAAACGACCAACACGTGTCAATACCATTTCCACAAGTGTTATGTGAATTCTTCGAATATTTCTTATCATTATCATTATCATTGTTATAGTTATGATGGGCCCTCTACTGTGTGCGTCGGGCGCGGTAGCGACTGGCCAGCTCCCCAGGGCATAAGCCCTAATATAAACATATATATATATATATATATATATATATATATATATATATATATATATATATATATATATATATATACATATATATGTATATCAACACATCGAATTAATTACCCAAGATTAATTCTTTTGGTAAATCACGGTAAAAAGACTTTTACAGTCCCGATAAAAATCCAAATTTTTACCCAGGCTGTTGCATTCAACAATGTGGAAATCCTTAAATACAAAATTATAGAACCTCCTGATTAGCATAGATATGATTCTAATAGATGCAAAGCTATGTTTTAATTTATCATGTCTTTTAACTTGTTAAATTTTCATTTCATAAATTAATTATTCTTTATATTATTATTTTATATAATATTTTTTGTGGTCTCTTTTATGTTTTATATAATTTTTAATTTTTTTATTATTTTTTATTTTAGGACTCAATTATGCATGTTTAAATTAATAAAATTAATTATTTTCTATGTATTTTTCTGATTTATATTCTATTTTTTTATTAAATTTTTATTCATAATAATAAAATTTTTATTTATTTTTTTATGATTTTTTTTAAAATCACTCATTTTATATTTTTTATGTTTTTTATTAATTAATTCCTATAATTTTTTATTTTTTTTTAATTTTTTTTTGTTTTAGGGGTCAATTATGTAGGCCCAAGCATGGATCGACAAATGATGCAGGTATAGATTTACAAAATTAATTATTATTTATATTATTACTTAGTATTTTATTTTATTTTTCCTCTAATTTATTTCTATTTTATATTTTAATTTTTTTATTCGTAATAATAGTTTTTTTTATTTTTTTCCTGATTTTTATTTTTAGAAATTACCCTCTAATTTTTTATGTTTTGTTTATTATTAATTAATTATTTTATTTTTTTATTTACTGTTTAATATATATATTTTTATTTTGGGACTCACTGATGTATTTTTAAATATAAAAAATTAAGTTCGAACAAAAAAAATATAAAAAATTAACTGTTATTTATATGATTATTAAATAGTTTATTGTATTTATTTTTCTGATTTATATTCTATTTTATGATTTAATCTTTTTTTGCGTGTTTGTAACAACCCGGGTTAAAATTTGGATTTTTACCGGGACTGTAGAAATTGTTTTACCGTGATTTACTGTTGAATTAATCTTGGGTAATTAATTCAAGGTAAATCGGGAGTTGTTTTTCGAAACCGAGTGTTTTCCCGCGCCCGTGATTTTCCCGCGGATTTTTCGAACCTAAGTGGGTATTTTTCGGGTTTCGAAATTTTTCAGAAAATCACATCGGAAAATAACTAAGGGGGTATCAATTATTTTCTGGTCCGGATCGGATTCGCCCGTAATATGGACGAATTGTATTATTGCTCCTCACATGAGTAATAGTATTTATCAGGTTATAAAAAGAAGAAGCAGCCGGTGGAGGGGAAGGAGAGGTGAAGAAAAAGAAAAAAAAGAGAGGGAAAAGAGAAAAAGGAGAGAAAAAGAAAAAGAGAGGAAAAGAAAAAAAAAAGAAAGAATAAAAAGGGAAAAAAAGAAGGGAAATCAGGAAAAAAATAGAAGAAGGAGAGAAAAAAATATATAAACTCTGGGAAAAGAAAAAAAAAGAGAGAAAAGAAAATAACAGAAAATCAGAAGAGAAAAAGAAAAGAAAATAAGAAAATGCAGAAAAAGAAAAAAAAGAAAAAAAAAGAGGAACAGTGTCGTCACCTTCCCGGCCTCCTCGGTTACTGTACACCTCGAGGCGCTCCGGGCCTCTTCTCGCCGCACCGACACCGTCATCGAGCTCGCAGGGCCGGCGCGACCTCACCCCTGTCGTCGCCGAGCCGTTCCGTCGCCATAGCCGCCCGGACGCGCCACTGACCCGGCGGCGAAACCCGCGGATCCAGCTACCCGCGCCTCTTCTCAGTCGTCGTGCCGCCTCGCGCCGCCGTTCCACTGTCCACGGAGTCGCCTTCATCCGCCGCTTCCGTTGGTGAGCTCGCTTTCCTCCCCCGCGCCGCCGCCACCGTCGCGTTGTCGTTGAACCCGAGGTGAGACCCGCTTGAACCGCATCCGACCCGTGTCCTTTGGTCGGGTCGTGTATATGGCTTGTGGGTTACCGTGGGCTTGGGCTTGGGTGTTGGGCCGGGTTTGGGCTTGCACTGTGCATTGCCTGGGCTTGGTCCTGTTCAGCCCAGCCCGATTAATTAAAAAAAAACAATTTACTTATATATATTTATTTATAATAATCTGGTATATGTATTTTGGAAAAACATTATATAGTTATTTTGAGAAAATTATGGACAATATAATTCTGGTATTTCCAAGAAAATATAAATATATTTACTTTGATAAATAATTATGTTTCATTTGTAAATTATTATGGTTAGTTTGAAAAATATATATATGCCTTGTAAATAATTTCTGAAAATTTAATATGTATATTATTTCGTCTGGAAAATTATGGTTATGGTATATGTATATGAATATGTATTTTGGAAATTAAAGTTAATTATGTTTTGTGTTGGAAAATTAAATTGTATATATATTTAGAAAAGATAAATACTATACATATTTTCTAGAAATTATAAATAGCTCATTATTTTTCTGGAAAAAAATTAAGGAGATTATATTTTGGAAAATTATAAGTATCTTATGAAAATATTTTGAAAAAGAGTTTTTAATTAAAGTATGGTACCGAAGTAGTATTCGGATATACGTTCGGATAAATATTTTCGATAAATGGAAATAATAACGGATAAGA
>JAKUCV010001818.1:0-15023 GCA_028386065.3 Turnera subulata
GCTGAGTCTATTTGACGCCCTGTGTTTAATGAGATATCTTGAAGGAGCTCCCAACCTAAAGTACTACCAACGGCTTTCGATCTTATTGATAGCTCCCCAAGTTTCCATCTACCCCATGTCACTAGAAAAGACGTCCACTTAGGGGTGAAGTTTATTGTTGGTGCTAGGTACCCACAGTCTCTCCCTATCTTCTTTCGAATGGCTAAGGAGTGAAGGCTGACTATTGTTGGTCTAGCACACTTGGCTTCTCCTTTCGGTCCTTCACCAAGCTGCTACTAGATTAAAAATAGGCTGCTCAATAATCAATCAAGAATCAAATTAAAAGTGGTATCATTCTTCTTGACTGTGCCTCAACAGGCTAAGCCAGTGCTGAGCCTGTGGCTGGGCCTGTCGAGAACACAAAATAAATTACACAGATCAGTTCTTGCAGGCGCTCTCAACCTATACTGAACCCACTTTTTTCACTCACAGGTTCCTCCCAAGGCTCTCACTCATCCTAATGCTTTGGCATCGGTCAAACGAGGGGGATTAAGATTTGGTGTTGAGGCTAATTCCCCAATTAGTTCCTAATTTTTTTCAAAGCTAAGAGCTAAGGGTTGGTTGTTGTTGTTCCAGCAACTATGATTTCTCCTTTCGGTCCTTCACCTAGCTACCTAAAATCATGTATGGGTTTGATCAAGACTCAAACATGGAGCAAGTTTGCAACAACCAAACAAGAAAATCGGGTTAAAAACATAAGAAAAGCAATTTATTGCAATAAGAACGGAGACATGCTTCACCCCTTCAACCTAAGATTTGTTGTTTAATTCATGCTCAGAATTACAGAAACAAAGGGGGTAAAGGATAGCATGATGTTTGGAACATTCTAGAGGTTAGGGATAGCACGATTTCTGCCCAGAAAAGGGTGCAGAATCGTGTTTCCCCTTGAACCCTTTGTTCTAGAACTTCTGCAAGTTTAGGGGTGTTTGATCGATGGGTTTTTTCGATCCCCAATTCTTCCTTCTTTCTTCTTATTTATAGGTGTGGATCTTCTTCTCCTCTCTTCTCCCACGTGCTGGAAGGCATGACAGTTGGGCAAGTTGAGATTCAGTTTCCCATCTTGCTTCTCGAGATGAGGCACCATAGGAGGTGTGCTGATAGGGTGAAATCTGCAAATCTGCAGATTTGGGAAGTCTTAAAGGAAGGATAATAGTTTTTTAACTGAAATATTCCTTGGGTGTAATGATTATTCCCTTTTTTCCATACTTAAAGTCTTCTGAAACGCTTAGGTCATGATTGTAGAGTTGAAGGTTTTGCAAGTGGTGAAGCTCTGCAAGTGGCTGAGTTTAATATTCTTTTCTTCGCGTTTCTGGTCATCTGCAAATTGCACAGGCTAAGTGGTGAAGCTCTCCAAGTGGCTGAGTTTAATATTCTTTTCTTCGCGTTTCTGGTCATCTACAAATTGCACAGGCTGAGCCTGTGTTGGGCCTGTGCCTAAGGCTGTACGCAATCTCTTTCCATTTTTTGTGCAATTGAATTCAGCTCTTTTTGGGATTGATGTAGTGGCGTGATGGCTTCGTGGACCAAGGCAAAGGTGGTGAAATCCAGTGGATAACTTGTGATTGGAGGGGGATTCGTGGCTTTTCACTGAATTTGCAATGAACAACAGGCCCAAAATAGGTTCATGATGTGCCAGTGGCTGTTTCTTCGAATTCTCCAATAAAATCTCCAAAATCCTTCAAAATGCACCTAGAATCACTAATCATACAGTAAGGGGTAGGATTTAAGGGAATATGAAGAAATAAGGCATATAGTAATGATGAATTTGAGAGCAAATATACCTAAAATAATGCCTAAAACCATGCATATTTCATGTGCATCAAAATATCCCAAACTGAAGATTTTGCATGTCCTCAAGCAAACAGAAGAGAAAAGAAAGCATGATTTTGAAAGAAAGTAAAGACAATTTCAAAGCATCAAATTTTCACTAGGTTTCTCCCTTGTGATGTCCCAATTCAAGCATTCTCTTATTTTTTTTCAAAACTGCATTTGATTCTAACCAAATTCCTTGTCAATAGTTTTTATCATAAAAATGACAGGAATAAATTCGCAACTGGCCTCCATTCCTCCTGCCATTCGAGAGATTCAGTTAAAGATTGAAAAGTGAAGAACAATACTGATGCATTTTATTTACGTGTGACTTTTTCAAATATATAATTCTTGATCAATTTACAACACGACACACAAATAACTCATGAACAAACGCAGCGATTGTTAACTGCAAGCGAACAGTGTACTATGTAGTGTAGTAGTCTAATCAAGGTCGATCCACGGAACAAGAGAAATAAGTACTACCTAATGTCA
This sequence comes from Turnera subulata, assembly GCA_028386065.3. Taxonomy (NCBI): domain Eukaryota; kingdom Viridiplantae; phylum Streptophyta; class Magnoliopsida; order Malpighiales; family Passifloraceae; genus Turnera; species Turnera subulata. Next base: position 2,344 of record JAKUCV010001818.1, read on the forward strand.
CAACTTACGATTATCTAAGCAAATCAAATAAAAGATGGTGTAGGGTGATGTCGACTAGGCTAGAAGGAAAAGAAATAAAATCGCAGACTTAATCTAAAGTGAAGTTCTATCAATATCTAAAGCAATCTGGGAAATCGGGTTCACACAATTACTATCTAGGTTTATTATGCATGGAATCGATATCTATGTTGATGTGTGATTGTGGGCAATTGTTTCTAATGTCTTAATCCTCAGCTCTCGCATGTTGAATTAAATAATGAGCAAAGATTACTACCTAGCTCTCGCATAGCCTAGCATCAATACTAAACTCATTAAGCACGAAACAATCAATCAAACCCTAAGAAACTATCAGCTCTTGCATATTTTAGCATCAATCAATCTATGTTCTTCTAGGTATCATCATATAAATCACGCAGGTCTCGCATGTTGTAATCTATAAGAATCAATCCAAAGTAGATAATAAATTCGGCACACATACATTGAACAATCAACACAATCAATTGAATAAACACCAATTCATATATAATAAAACCATAGAAGCAATTGGCTACATACCTAATCCTAGATTAGAGAATTAGTTCATCATAATAAAATAGCAAATCATCAAAATCTCACAAGAATTCATCAAGTAAACAATTAAACAGAAAGAAAATCGAATAAAAGAGAGAGTAGTGAAGTCGGGTAGCCGATTGTGTTGGTGATGATGGCGTCGACTTGTGCTCCTCTGGCTACGACTTCTGCTGCAATTGGACTGGTGATTCTGTGACTTTACACCTTCAAATCTTGCTGGAAAAACATTGAATTGTTGTGGGGAATAACCTTTGAAATTAGATGAGAAATTCGGCACCACCTAGAGGATCCAAAAGAGTGAAAACCCTAACCCTACTAGTGTGTGTGACCTAATAACTAACCAATTCGGCAGAGCTTCGCCCTCTAACCTCTGCCTCCTGAATATTCGACCTAGGGTGTCCTTTTATACTGTCTTTAGCTGCTGGAAGTCGGTGGGGCTCTCCTTTTTTGAATGGAAATTGAATTCCTTGGCTTGCACTCCAAGTTGGACTTTTGCCTATTTTTTGACCCGAAAATGGCACCCCACTTAACTCCTATAAGACGTCCGAACTGGGCATTGGTCAATTCTAAAACACTCTAGATAGTTCTATCAGCTTTGTTTCCATTAAAAGAACTCTTCAATTGGACTTCTGTACCTCAAGATATCGCCGAAACACTAGGCGTGGGTCGGCACAGAAAAATCTGCATCCTGGGCTGGATTAAAGTAATTACTGCTCCTTGTAGACACGTCTAAAAATTATGAAACTTAAGGAATAGAAAGTGCTGGAAGTCTAGTTTCGTTTCCAATTGGTCTCACTTAATTTCGATACCTAGAACTCCCAAAATCATCAAAATAGTCGGCTGTGCTCACTGCAGAAAGTTTCCTAAATTGGGTCTGGTCTCCAAACTTGGCTAAAAAGCTTCCGTTCTTCAATAAAAATGATAAATTCCTGATAAAAATACTTAATCAACAAAATTGAAGTACTAATTGACACAATACATGAAAACACACATTAATATAAAGATTATACACATAATCGACAAAGAATACATACTAAAAGTCATTCAAAACCATCATAAAAACACTAACATTTAAATGTTATCAAATCTCCTCAAACTTAAACTTTGCTTGTCCTCAAGCAAATAAAACAAAATAAACCAAATGAGGGTTTTGAAAATCTCCACCAAATCACACAATAAAAAAGAATTCATATCAAGAATTCCAAGATAATCACCAAGAGCTTATGAGTAATCATTTAAGATCAAATGCCAAGAAAGAAAGAAAATCTCATGAAAAAGCATCCATGCCATAGTCAGACTTACCCGTACAAGGTTTCACACAAATCACTTAGCAAAAATCGATCTCCCATATGCATGCAAGAATGAATTGACGTCATGAAAATTTGAAAACCTAGTCCCATAGGCAAATTCCAGAGCTTAACTCCACTATTATGAATAAACACTCTCAAAAAGATCAATAGGACTTTACAAAGGTTGTAATGGGGTCTTGGGTAATGGTTGATCAAAGAAAAGGTGTATAGGAAATCAAAGTTCAAAAATTCACTTAAGAAAAGATTGCAAGATGCATTACAAAGAGATTGAAAAGATTTCTCAATGTGCCAGTCTTGAAATAACATCCATCATGTGATCATCAAAAGAAAATTTCAACTTGTTTCAGGAACCATTGATTGCGCAATTTCTCATCTTTTTTTGGATTTTTCTGATTTTTTTCTTCTTTCTTTTGAATCGACTTTCTCGATAATCATTGTTTTTTTTTTTTCTGCGCTTGACATTCCATAACATACTTGAAACAATTGAAAGTGCAAACATCTTCAATGCATAGATCTTCTTGGATGTGGAAAGATCGGTACAATTGCACTTATCATAGAAAGAATCTTGATAAAAATATAGAACAAAAATCTTTTAAGGAACTTTGAAAAATAGGGTATGGATAATGAAAGAAAAGAATGATTGCGACAAGGCTTCAAAGGGTTAAAGGTGGGTAAATGTGGGTAAAAAAAATAAAATTAGCTACCATGATTTAGGCTCAAAAGGGTTAAACAAGGGATAATGATAAAGGGTAGGCTTTTTGTTGGCTTGTTAGTTTAAACAAAGAATGCCTAAATCATCTCTTTCTTTGAGCATTTATGAGAAAAAATTGCTTTGAAATGTTCTGAAAACTTGTTCTAGGACATATATGTTGACGTCAAAAATTTTGAAAAATAATGCATTGGGTGTCGAAAAATGCTTGGCAAAGAATGCTAGAACTTGCATGAATTCATCATAACTAAGCATGAACACAAGATCAATAAAAAATTAAACTTCTTGTATCTGAAAGAAAAATATTTCAAAAACTCAAAGTAACTCTCTTGGTTATCCATCAACAAAAATATCTTGATCATAGAATGGTGGGTTTGAAAAAAATTTGAAAACAAAGAAAAATCTTTTTGTTTTTTTTTTGAATTTTTTTTTGTCAATTTCTTGAAAAAAAATTGTTTGAAAACGATTTTTTTTGAAAAACAATTTGAAAATCATTTTGAAAAAGTAAAGTTGAAAACGGTTTTGAAAAGAATTTTTGAAAAAGTAATGGCTTTTTACTAAGTAATCTAGAATAAAAAATATGCATACTCAATATATTAAAGTCAAAAACATGCTCTTTATTGACATTAAATAAACAAAAACAAACAAATTGCAAAGAAATTTGTTCTCCCTCCTCAAACTTAAATCGGATAATGTCCTCATTGGCCAAGAAAGAAAAGAAACAAAGGATAAAAAGATAGGCACATAGGAGAGGCAGTCTCCTCATACTTAGATTGAAACATGTATAGCACATAACAAAAGATAATCCAAGAAAGAGAGAAAGTAAGAATCAACCATAAGAGAGATAGAGAAATCGAAATTGCATTGCCACTAGGTGTTCATGACACCAAAATTAAACACAATTAACATGAAATTTAAATTGCCACGAGGATGACTAGCATTTACTGTACCCTAAAAAAGTAAAAACATAAAGCAATAAAAACACAATACATAGAATGATGATGCATGAAACTACTCGGCAAGTTTGTTCTCTATGGTCTCTAGCTTCTTCCTGAGTTGCACGATGGTCTTCTCTTGTTCATCCAATTTACTGCACATGACTCTCCCTAACTTATCAACAATGTCAACCAACTTATCCATTTGAGAGAGTAATTCACCGGTGGTCTTGTTGAGATTGGCGATGCCATCGACTTGAGCTTCCCATCCCATGAGAAAGTCGAAGATGTTGGAGGAATCGGACTCCACGGATGCTGTAGACGATGGTGGCTTACGGTGGATTGGTTGTGTGCTAACACAAAAGCATTCCTCATCAACCTCTTCTTCATCACTAAAAGGATATGGATCAATGGGTTCATGGAGTTCTAGGGCCATTACTGCGGCAACATGCTTATGCACAGTCTCAAGTGCGGGGTTAGAAGGGGTTAAAGTTGTTAGTGTAGTGCCCAAAAGCCAAGCATTAGAAGTTTGTCATGTATTTTGACTAAGGTTTTATTCCAATAAATATATTAATCTGGCTTGAACATATTTATAACCTAAGAATATTTTATATTCTTGAAATGTCCCTAGTCGATTATTATTATGGATAGGTCGTAATAATAAATTAAGACTAGCGTATGTTGAGAATTATATGAGATATGAATTCTACATACGGGTACAAGTTGGAGAACTTGTGGACTGGACTGACCCGACATAAGAACACTACATGGACTCATGTTGTCATTAGTGATTCTTATATGTACTATCCTTAGACCTGAGATCATCAAGGTTCCCAACACGTGAGTCATATACTTTGATATTAGTCTTGGTCATTCGTAATTGAGTAGACCTAAGAGTAATTATTGGGTACATGATATAATGTGTAGTGGGTTTTGTATGATCAAGATGGAATTCATCCAACCTATATAACGGGTATCTTATCAGTTGGGCCCTCTGATAGAGTTGAACTGTAAATGCATGGCCATGCTCAGATTAAGTGATATGGGGATATCATTTGTATCTGTAGCACACAGTTAACTCGGGGATCAAGAAACGTCAGATCAAACATAAACGAGGATGACATATTCCATATCTCGTGTTCAATCTTGATATTATGGGACGAAAGGATAATGACATTTTTCCGAGGCATAATGAATCAGTACTGATCTTGTCACTTGGGTAGCAGTGATGCGTTGCTAGACACCGCTCATTGTTTATAATTATAAATGAGAGTTTATATTGATTGCCAACATGATTAGTGCCTACAGGGTCACACACTTAGAGCTGTTGATTCGAGCCAGTGGTTAGACCATGGTTCGACTAGGATATTGAGCTAGTAGTTAGACCATGGTTGGACCATGGTTGGACTGGGTTGTTTGGGTTGATTCGGTTCACTATTTACCAGAATTATTGAATTAGAATTAATGCCATATGATGTGTAATCATATATATGATGATATATATGTTTGATTATATATGATGCATGGTTATTGTATATGCGATATATAATTTGAGCATTACATGCAGTTTATGTATGAAACAATTGTTGATGTAAATATTAAGTTCCTCGTGTGTTGCCTTCCATTGATGAGCATTCATCTATGCTTAGATCAACACTTGGTAGGTTTGCCAAAGCAAAGTGCCAATGTTTATCCTAGCAAGATGCAATGGGATAATTGTAATATCCAAATTGCTAGTCATGGGTTGAACTTAACTAAGTCATCTCGATAGGATTGGGGACTTAGAGGCAAAGAGTTGAGATAAGTCTTTGAGATAGACAAGAATAAGAGTTGTTCACTCAACTATCCAAGAGTTACATGAGATGTAATTGACAAAGAGTTGTCTACCTAAATAACTATAATGTTAGTGATTAGCCAAAGCTAACTTATCTTATAGTGAAATATGGATCTTGGCCAACTTATTATCATCTTGATTTATATAGTGGGAGTATCATTTAATAAAATTCCCTGTTAAATGATTTTATGTATACATGACTCTGATTTTGAGTGAAATTGATCTTTGTAGAGTTATCATGGCACAAAACACAAGTACTATTTCACTACGATCAGTCCTTGAGAAGGAAAAACTGAATGGGAATAATTTCCTTAAGTGGCATCGCAATTTGAGGTTAGTCCTCAAGCAAGAAAAGAAGTTGTATGTCTTTGAAGGGCCTGTTCCTAAAGAACCGGCACCTAATGCTCCTAGGGCAGAAAAGGATGCTTACAAGAAGCATGTTGATGAAGCATTGGATGTTGCTTGCCTTATGCTTATCACCGTGGACTCTGAGCTTCAGAAGCAACATGAGAACTTGGGTGCTTTCGATATGATCGAACACCTGAAAATGCTCTTTGAAGAGCAAGCTAGGCATGAGAGGTATGAGACCTCAAAGGCATTATTCCAATGAAAGATGGCTGAGTCATCACCTATTAGACCTCATGTGCTCAAAATGATTGGATACATTGAGAGCCTTGAAGGCCTAGGTTTTCCATTGCAAAGAGAGTTGGCCGTTGATCTTGTCCTGCAATCGTTGTCGGATAGTTACTGCCACTTTGTAATGAATTTCAATATGAATCATCTTGACAAATCTTTGTCTTAGTTGCTTAACATGTTGGGAATAGTTGAGCAACAGATGAAGGCAAATAAATCCAACAACATTTTGATGGTTGGAAATGGGAAAGGAAAAGGTAAAGCCAAGTTTAACAAGAAGAAGAAATCTGCCAAAAAGTTTGGTTCATGTGCATCTTCTTCTTCACATGTGCTGAAGCCAAAAGGTGGTGTTGCAAAGGAAGGACAATGTTTCCATTGCAAAAAACCTGGCCATTGGAAGCGTAACTGCCCTATTTACTGTGAGGAGGTGAAGAAACAGAAGGGAAGTAAGACTTCCACTTCAGGTATTCTTGTTATAGATGATAATATTTCTATCTCTGCATCATGGGTATTAGATACTAGATGTGGTTCTCACATTTGTGTAAATGTGCAGGATCTGAGATAGAGTAGAAGAATAGCAAAGGGTGAAGTGGACCTGCACGTTGGAAATGGAGCAACAGTTGCTGCATTATCCGTAGGGACTTATTATCTATCTTTACCGAGTGGTTTGGTTTTGGAACTTGATGATTGTTATTATGTACCGACTATAAGTAGGAATTTGATTTCTGTTTCTTGTCTGGACAAGGGTTTTTCAATTGTAATAAAGAACAATTGTTGTTCTATTTATTTAAATGATATTTATTATGGTGGTGCATATTTAAGCGATGGTTTGTACGTTCTAAACCGAGAAACTCCAATCTATAACATTAATTCGAAGAAAGTTAAATTAAACGATTCTAATAAGACCTTATTGGATGATTATATTATATTTTAAGTCATGTATTTTGATTAAGGTTTTATTCCAATAAATATGTTAATCTTTCTTGAACATATTTATAACCTAAGAATATTTTATATTCTTGAAATGTCCCTAGTCGATTATTATTATGGATAGGTCGTAATAATAAATGAAGAATAGCGTATGTTGAGAATTATATGAGATATGAATTCTACATACGGGTACAAGTTAGAGAACTTGCGGACTGGACTGACCCGACATAAGAACTCTTCATGGACTCATGTTGTCATTAGTGATTCTTATATGTACTATCCTTAGACCTGAGATCATCAAGGTTCCCAACACGTGAGTCATATACTTTGATATTAGTCTTGGTCATTCGTAATTGAGTAGACCTAAAGTAATTATTGGGTACATGATATAATGTGTAGTGGGTTTTGTATGATCAAGACGGAATTCGTCCAACCCATATAACGGGTATTTTATCAGTTGGGCCCCTTGATAGAGTTGAACTGTAAATGCATGGCCATGCTCAGAGTAAGTGATATGGGGATATCATTTATATCTGTACCACACAGTTAACTCGGGGATCAAGAAACGTTAGATCAAACATAAACGAGGATGACTGATGCAATTCAACATGGAAATACAAGAGATGACTTGAGCATGCCATTGGGGCCAATTACTAGGTCACGCGCAAATAAGTTCAAAGCGCAACTTCAAGTTTTCGTACAAGCAGTAATTTCACAAGAACTTCATGAGGACACAAAGATCAAGTTTGGAGAGGAGTCTAAAGAGATCTCTAAGTGTGTGAGCATTCTAGAAGAATCAAGTCAAAAGTAGCCGTTTTACTGTTCGGTTACTGTTCATCCCGAAAATTACTGTTCATGCCGGAAAATTACTGTTCACTTTCGGCGTTTACTGTTCATTTCCAGGTTGGAAAATTCACTAAGGAGCTAGAGATACCCACTATCCATATTGAGTGCTCTTTCATCATTTGGTTTGTTGGTGTGGTTGGTGTGCATTAAAGAAAACAAAAGATGAATAGTGCTTGTATTTAAAATTCAATCCTTTGCTTTTTTGGCTTCTATAAAAGCCAACCATGTACCAAGTTTGAAGAAAGCTTAATGCTTATCTTTGGAAGAGAGTGGTTCTTCTAGTTTTTACTTCAAGGATTGAATCAACTTATCAAGTAAGTTTTTACTTGTGGCGTTATTTCAATTCTTTCATACTCTTTGTTACCAATTCCTTGCTGTTTTGGGGGTGAAGAGTTCTATCCGGGTTGATTGAATTTGGGGTCGGGGACAAACATTGATTCGGAGGTGATTCTAGCTTAGTTCTAGGATTGTTGCCGTATCATCTTTGGTAGCGGAGCCTAGGTATCAATTCAACTACGTATCTTTATTTCTTTTCTGCTCTTTGAATTCCAAATTTTTGTTGTCGGGTACTGTTCATTACTATTCGATACTGTTCATTTCACGTACTGTTCATCTACTGTTGAGTTCACGTACTGTTCATCACTGTTCTCGTACTATTCATATTTTTACTGTTCATACTTTTTTTACTGTTCATGTCAAAACAATAAAAGTAAAAAAAAAAGGGGGCTAAATTCCAGAAACTGAGTTTTCCTTGATAGTTTTGTAGTTGATTTGCTTGCAATTTGAATTGGCTTGTTGCTGCTGCAAGAAAATCATTCACTTTCGGTTCAAATCTCTTATTCTTCTTGAAAAGGAATTCTGGCAGAATTGATTGATGTTCCATCTGGTGTTACTAAATTGTTGTTTTGGGTAGAATAGAAATGTATTGTTGGAATTTGGGTTGGTTGAGTTTGATTCCTACTTATTCGTATCTTTCCTTTCATTCTGAGAATTTTTCATTTGTTGTTGTCCGTTCACTTCTTATTGAGTGATATTGTTTCAGAATTGCTCAATTATACCAGAAATCATTACCTACATTTTCCTCATCACATGTGTGCTTCTTTTCATTGCTTATGTCTAATTGCTTATAGTCTTGCGTTTTCTTTCATTCTTTAGTATTTCGTTGTTTTCTATTGGAATTTTCGTTGCAGGTTTCTATTCACTTTGTTGGTTGTGATTGATCCGGAAAAGTAAAACTGTGATAGAATCTTGAGTGGTGAAAGGTTGAGTGTGTGCACTAAATTTGAGAAGAAAAGTCGCATTTGAGTGAAACACGAGTGGACACATTCTGTTACGAGTGTAAACACGTGAGGGAGTGTGTGAGGTGCTTTCTACTAACAATTTTTTGCAGGTCAATTCAATGTGGCGGGATCAAGCAATAGTAAAGAAAGTGATAAGGAGATTGACATAGCCTTTACTATGAAGGCAATGCAGCAAGAGTTTGCGAGGATGCAAACCGTGTTTAGGGAAGTCAGTGACAGATTTGAACAAAATGAACGAGCCATCCAAGATTTGCAAAGAGAGTCCACAACTAATAGTGGGAACCAAAGACGAAATACACGAGATCCTACTCTTGAGCACCACGAAGAAGGAGAAGAACAGGTCGACGGAGAAGAAGAAGAAGCATTCCAAAGAGACAGATTTGGGGGAAGAGGTATACACCATGATAGAGGTAGAAGAAGAGCCTATAGAAATCCAATCTTTGAAAGAAGAGAAGAACGAGCCGTTCGTGTTGATAGGGATGTAGGGAGCATCAAAATGAAGATTCCATCTTTTCAAGGTAAGAATGATCCAGATGCTTATTTAGAGTGGGAAAGAAGAGTGGAGATGATTTTTGATTGCCACAATTATTCTGAAGAGAAGAAAGTAAGATTAGCTACTGTTGAATTTTGTGATTATGCATTAGTTTGGTGGGATCAAGTTGTTTTGAGCAGGAGAAGGAATGTTGACGATCCTATTGACACATGGGCTGAAATGAAGAGAATCATGAAGAAAAGAATTGTGCCTAGTTACTATTATAGAGAACTCCATCAAAAGCTCCAGACTTTGAGGCAAGGCACAAAGAGTGTGGAAGACTACCACAAGGAGATGGAAATTGCCATGATTAGAGCAAATGTGGAGGAAGATCGTGAGGCCACCATGGCACGATAATCTTTCATTCAAGATGCCTAGTGAATGAGAAGATTTGTAGCTTGATCATAGATGGGGGAAGCTGCACCAACGTGGCTAGTACATTGATGGTGGAGAAGCTAGGATTGAATTGTTTGAATCATCCTAAACCATATCGGCTACAATGGTTGAATGACATGGGAGAGATCAAGGTAAATAAACAAGTCCTTGTTTCTTTTTTCATTGGGAAGTATTTGTAAGTAACTGGGCATGCAAACTTGACAATCAAATGCAGCGGAAAAACCCAGAAACCATGGAGAATCCAAGTGAAAGTAACTAAATCGAATAACAATTTTTGCGCACCTGAATCGGTTGAGATCTTTCACTCAACTGTTGTGCCAAATCAGCTAGTGCCGGAAAGAAATCCCGCCCCTCTACGGTATCCACACGAACCTTCGATCTCTGGTCGAAAAACATCTCATGATCTCCAACCCGAGCACTCCCGAACCGTTGTGCTAGCTACGGATTTCCGGGAGCTATGTGGTGTTTCTTTCTTTCTCAAAGAATGGGTGTGTAATCTGAACTGTGTGTGAATGTTGTGTGTGTTGATAATTTGATCATCAAGCCCTATTTATACACACAATTAATGCATAGATTAATGCGACAATGGCCAACATCATCATGCATTAACCATCATGATTATACTTTAAGTCTAATCATGTCTCCACTATGTCTTAATGCTCCACTAAGCAATAATGGATGCTCCACTAAGCATTAATGGGATTACACATCATATGGCATTAATTTTGGTTCATTAATTCTGATAATTAGTGAACCAAATCAGCCCAAAACGACTCGGTCCAACCACGGTCCAACCATGGTCCACCCACATGGTCGAACCACGGTCCAACCATGGATCAACCACCTGCTCGAATCATCAGTTCTAAGTGTGTGACCCTGTAGGCACTTGTAACATTTGGCAATAATTGTAAAACCTCATTTTACAATTATAAACAATGAGCGGTGTCTAGCTACACATCATTGCTACCCAAACGACAAGATCAGTACTGATTCAATATGCCTCGGAAGCATGTCATCGTCCTTTCGTCACATTATCAAGATTAAACAAGAGACATGGAATAAGTCAGTCTCGTATATGTTTAATCTAAGTTTCTTGATCTCCGAGTTAACTGTGTAAAACGGATACTAATGATATCACCATATCACATAATGCGAGCATGGCCATGCATTTACAGTTCAACTCTATCAAGAGGCCCAACTGATAATATACCCGTTGTATGGGTTGGACGAATTCCATCTTCATCAAACACAACCCACTACACACTTATCATATACCCAATGATTACACTAAGGTCTACTCAGTTACGAATAGCCAAGAGTAATATCAAACTATATGACTAACATGTTGGGAACCTTGAAGATCTCAAGTCAAAGGACAATACATATAAGAACCACTAATGACAATCATATAACGTTCCATGTAGTGTTCTTATGTTGGGTCAGTCCAGACCACAAGTTCTCTAACTTGCACCCGTATGTAGAATTCATATCTCATATAATTCTCAACATACGCTAGTCTTAACTTATTATTACAACCCATCCATAATAATAATCCACTAGGGACATTTAAGAATATAACATATTCTAGGATTATAAATATGTGCAAGCGTTTATCACATAAACAAATTTATTGGAATAACCTTAATGTATATACATGACTATATACAATCATCCAATGATTGGCTTTTGGTCATATTACACTAACAATTTCCCACTTGCACTAAAGCCAATCATCCATGTATCTAATACCAATGGATGTAGCATGACCATCATGCTTCCGCTATGTGAGAGGCTTTGTTAATGGATCTGCTACAGGGTTCTCAGAAGGAACTTTGCACAGCCTCAGTTGTAGAGTCGGTAACTATTTCTTGCTTGGAACTCTTCGAGCAAACAGCACCACCTCCAAGACAAAACACATAAACTAACTGCGATCTAAAATCATCCCTGTCTGTTTGGAAGCTAGCATCTATGTAACCCTTTACAACAACCTCATCAACGCTTCCATAGACAAGGAATGCATCCATAGTCCTTCTCAAGTACTTAAGGATGTTCTTAACCGCTGTCCAGTGACTCTCACCGGGATCAGATTGATATCTGCTTGTGACACTCAAAGCATATGTGACTTCCAGTCGAGTACATAGCATGGCATACATGATATTGTTAGAACTCATGGTTCATTACAGGTTTTGATAATTGACAAACCAGTTCCAGGTCATGACAAAGATGAAGCAAAAAGAAATGAAGTCAAACCAATCCTCAAGAAAAAGAAACCATTCAAGAGCAAAGGATCAAAGTGAATGAGCATAAGAATTGAAGAGCCAAGAAAGAAGAGTTAGATACATAAATTGTACAAGGTATAACACTCAACTCTTCTAGGACATTGGCTCAAAATAAGATAAAGTTTGCTCATGCATCACATAAACATATTTCAAACATCAAACTGTTTTTCTGTGTCAATAACATCGATGTTATATTTTACAATATCGATGTTCTGCCTTCCAACAAGTTTCCAAAACAGGCAGTAGACAAATAACATCGATGTTGGCATCCTAAACATCGATGTTCTAGTGACCGTTGCTTTTAAAATTAGTCATAACATCGATGTTCCCATTTGTAACATCGATGTTCCATATTGGTCAGTTTCAATTTGTTTTTGCCGAGCCAAAATAACATCGATGTTGTCT
>JAKUCV010001819.1:0-20848 GCA_028386065.3 Turnera subulata
GTTCTGGGTACCTACGGGTTATTTCTCTCGACACTCACATTTTATGTTTTTTGTTTTGGTTTGTTTTTATGAAATTAAAAGGCATATTGTTTACACATACTTGAAACCACAACAAGCACACATATGCACATACCATGTATTGATTAATTATGCATGAGATGCTCAGGGTATGCAGCTGGTTGGGGGCCAAAGGACCGTCGCTGAGGGATAGTTTGGCCTACTCACATGTGACGTAGTGCACCGCATGAGGTCGCAGACCTATTAACCCTTATCTTTGCTAAACATCAAGAAATAGGTTTACTCTAGCCAATAACCCCGTATGATGGTATGTAACGGACTAGGATCCCCGTACCCTCTTAAGGTAGAAGCTTAACACAATAAATCATAAATGCAAGGCACACACATGACAAACAAAGGGGCATACAATAATCAACAATTGCACAAAATTTCTTAAACTCTTTATAATCCCTAGTGGAGTCACCAACTATGAGGACCCAACCAAAAATTAATTTGATCCATCACTACATCAAATGAGTCCCCACCCGAATTTTATTAAAGGAAAAATTCAGGAAAAAAAACCTTGACATCCATTACCCGAAGCAACCGGTCATAACGAACCAAAGATGTAGGATTTGGGGGTTCGTCACAGAAGGGAAGGTGTTAGGCACCCATCCATGTTAGGGAGAAATTGTGTGCAATTGAAGATCAATGTATGCTTTATGCACAAACAACACAACAACAATAATAAAACAAAAATAAAAACAAGACAAAAAATAAACACATAATTGAGCTTGAGATTCCACCACTAGATTCCACCTACGTACTCCGGCACCCGGATTCAAAGCTCACGTAGTTCTTACATGGAATCACAATACAACGCAACACAACAACATCATGATAACATAAAAAAGAAAACACAAAATTTGGCTTGCTTCCCATTTTCAAACCGAGACTACCTACGTACCCGTGTGACCGGGGTCAAAGCCACATAGTTCTAACATGGCTTCACATAACTATCAAAACATCATCATCAATAGCATCACAGAAGCAAAACTTGAATTAAAAGGGTTAGGGTTACCTCTTGACGCCCTCCTCTAGCTCCTAAAAACTTTCTGCTCCTCGACAGATTCTTGTCCCAAATTTAAGTAGTAAATCAACACAGAAGGAGGCCGAATTAGCATTTGGCATCAAGAAAAAAATTGTATATCTCTCTCTGAACTTTCCATAAACTCTAAGAACGCATCAATCCGACATCTACAACTCAAGATATTGCAATTTTCCGAAGATTGCACAGAGAAGAAAGCTCCACTCGGGATTTGCACTCTTTTCTCTAACGATTTGCTCCAATTGGCCTCGTTCTTGCAATCCTTCTGATCTGCATCTGCTACTGGGTTGTTGCTACTCTGCTCCATGAAATTTTTCCAAAATAATAGCTCCTAAAACAATTCCTAAACTCAAAGAACTAGGGTTTCTCCAAGCACTCTAAGCTTAAGGTGTGTAGAGAATAATTCTAATGTGTCCCAATTGTGTGTAATGGGGGGTCTATTTATAGTTTTCAGGGGGTAAGGGGTCATCCTATTAATCTAAGGATCGAGATCGAACCCCTAAATCTGACGGTTAAGAGTAAGAATGGCAAAAAGCCATACTGACGCGGGGATCCGCGAGGATTCCCCACCGTGGGGGACGGGGATGGAGACGATTATTGACCCGTGGGGATGGGGATTGTGATGACCCGTGTAATTCAGGCCTGAAATATTTACTTGATGGTGTGGAATGCTGAGGATAGGAGCTAGTACCATTGGCTAGCAGTTGGCATGGGCTGGCCAACATTTGGTCACTGTTGGCTAGCAATTGGCGCGCCCGAGAGCCTGTTGGTGCGCTTTGGTGCGCTTGGCGGGTAATCGGGTTTAGGCGGTGATTAGTGAGGGCTAAGCAACCTAATGGGGGATTAACTAATGGCTAAGCAGGATCAGACTCAAGGCAAGTGGCCTGGGTGTGCTGGCACAAAATAAGTAGGAGGTGGGGAGCAGCTTGGCTAGGTGGCAGACCTTGGTGCAAAGGCAGCAAGTGGCTGCTTAGTCACCTGCTTGCTTCTGCCTTTATCAGACCAAGCAAGCAGCTCAACCCTTCATTCTGCCAATTTCGTGCAAACAATAAGGGGAGGAGTGCTTGACTGAAATCTTTGGTTCTTGCAGCTAAGGAAGGAAAAGGAGAGCAAAGGTTGGTAATTCTAACACACTGGGTGCCAATAGGCTGGTCAAGTATGATGTTAGCCTAGGCAGAGCAGAACCTTGGTTTTGTTGGAGGTTTGATGTTATGTTATTTAGGGCTTGAATCGTAAAAAGGGTCACTGGTTGCTTGAGGGTGTTAATTAATTGAATTGGGGCGCAATTGGCACCACAGGTGACCAATAGGCTCTGTTGGCGCACCAATAATTCTGTGGGTGGCCAACTAGTGAGCCAATAGGCGCACCAATGCTTAGGCTATTATTTGTGAATGTTTTTACTCAATGTGTTGCTACTTAGATGCTATTATGCTCACTGCTAACGTGATTTTGCGTGTGGGCAGGTGCTAAAATAGAAGGTGCACCCAAAGAAGGAGAAGGGCCTAGTGAGGCCTGATTTAGTGTAAGTGTGGGGTTACATACTTGTGATTTCTGGTGATGTTAAATAGGCTGGGCAGATGGCCCATATGCTTGGTTGTTATTGCACCCATGGTGCAAAGCTGATGATGGGATGATATGCCTTGGCTAAGCTGATGAGCCCATAATAGGGCTAAGCATTTGCACACTCATGCATTGCATTGCATTACAGCAATAAGTATTGCAGCTATGTATATATGTATCGTTGGACCTTGCGATGGCGGTAACCGCTTGGTCGTTATGATAGCCTTGCTGTTGGATGAACTGTTTGTTAAGCCTTTTTGGCAATCTGGATGTTTGCTTGTGTGATCCACATACTTGCTGAGCCGTGGACTCACCCCTTCCACTGTTTTGGTTTTTCAGGGAAATCGCTGGACAAGTGAGTTGGAGTGGGGAGGCACTAGCTGACAGGCTGTTAGATGATGGGTATATGAGCAGTCTTAGCCTAGGACCTCTTAATGTACTTATGTGATGTTAATAGGTCTTGAATAAGGCAACTAAAGCCCCTTTTGCTGAAGCTTGAGTTTTGTAACGGCTTGTGCTGCTGTATGTGTTTGAGTACCTTATATATCAATCTGACGTTTTCTTGCTGCGCAATGCCTAGTAGTATGTCCGCTGGGCTAACTTCTGCCCATGAACCGGTGAGGCCTGCGGGTGCCCTGTGGCATGTCTGTTGCTGCGCATGGCACCTGGCCGGTCGCGCTTTGGCGGGGCGTGACAGTTATGGTAGCGGAGCGTGGTTACAAAACTCTTGCTTGGGGCTTAGAGTTAGATGTTGTTAAAGGCTGTTACCCATCAATTAGAGATTGTGGGTTGGTGAGTGCTAACATTCATGTGTTGCTTGTTGGCTGTGTGTTTGTGCAGGGAAGCAATCTAAAAGGAAATTAGGGAAGGAGGTCTATGATGAGGGTGAGGCACATGATGCCCAGTCTGTTGGGGTGGATCAAGGAAGGAGTGAGCAATTTTTCGTTGGGGTAGAAGAGCCTATTGATGAACAAACTGATGCATCCCAACCACAAAATATGTCGCTGGAGGTACTGAAGGCGGGATTACATGGTGTGAACAGAGCTGTTGAAACCTTGGCTGAGGTCGTGACTGATAATCAAAGAGGTGAAGCGAGGGTACAACAAAATCGTGGGGCAGAAGCACCCTTAGTCACATTTGTGAAGCTTGACCCACCGATATTCTCTGGAACTGAGGAGGAGGATCCGCAACGGTTCCTAGATAAAATTTGGAAATGTTGTGAGGCGATGGAATGCACTGATCACAAAGCTGTGGGACTTGCTGCTTTTCGGTTGAAGTATGAAGCTAGTGATTGGTATGATTCCAAAAAGAGGGAGAAGGCACCCAATACTCTAGCATGGACATGGCTTGAATTCTGTGATATGTTCCTTGAAAGGTTTCTACCTGAGAGTGTTAGGGATGCAAGAACATATGAGTTTGAGACACTGAAACAAGGGAATATGACAGTGAGCGAATATGACTCCAAGTTTACAAGACTGTCTAAGTATGCAACGCACATGGTTCCTAATGAGCAAAGAAAGATCAAAAGATTTATTCATGGCCTGAGGACTTCTTTATATAACTCCTTTGTTGCTCAAAATTTTGATTCGTATGCTATAGTAGTGGACAAGGCGAGGGCGTTGGAGATGAGGGCTCGGGAAACTAAGGAAGAACTTGCTGGTAATAGACGGGCGAAACAGGAAAGCTCACTGAACCAATCGACCTCCTTTGCTGGTGCTGGACAGACACGGGGGCGAGGAAGAATGGGATTATGGGGCAATATTCCAAGAGCCCAGTTTAGGGGTACCTCTGGCTATAGTGCCTCTAGTTCAGGTGCCAGCGTAGCTACGAGACCAAGGGTGAACTACTACAGCGGTGCACAAAGTGTTCAAACAAGGTCCAGCGGCACGTGCTACTTGTGTGGTCAGCAGGGGCATATCTCTCGAGATTGTCCCGCTGGACAAAGAATATGTTTCTCATGTGGACAGACGGGGCACATTGCTCGATATTGTGCTGGTGGCCAGCAGCCCATGGCATCATCCAGTGTGGCTTCTCCTCCCTTCAAGCCTCAACGAACCGAGAGCCAGACATCGTCTCGAGGCAGGGGGAATGCGGGGCGTGGTTCAATGAGTAGGGGAACTCTCATTTTGCTAAGTATTTTGTGGAAGTGCCTTCTAAGTTGAGCAGTCCGTTGACCGTGTACACACCCTTAGATGAGCGTGTTCTTGTGGAGGATGTATATCGAGGCTGTAACATTTGTGTTGGGGAATATCATATGCCGGCAGATTTGTTGCTTCTACCTACAGCAAAATTTGATGTGCTATTGGGCATGGACTGGTTGTCTTGTTACGGTGCTCGGGTTGATTGTGCTAACAAGAGTGTCACCTTCCAACCAAGTGGGGAAAAAGAATTCGTGTTTCAGGGGAAACTTGTTCTTCCACAACCACAAATTGTCTCTGCTGCTAGAGCTGTTCGGGCAGTACGAAATGCGGAATCCTTATATTTGTCTTTTATTCAAAGTGTGGGTGAGCAAATACTTACAGCTGAACAAGTTTCTGTTGTGAATGAATTTCTTGATGTGTTTCCTACTGATTTGCCTGGACTGCCTCCTGATCGTGACATCGAGTTTGGTATTGAACTCACACTCGGGGCAGAGCCTGTATCCATCACCCCTTATCGGATGGCACCTACAGAATTGCGGGAATTGAAAACTCAGTTGCAAGATTTATTGGAGAAGGGATTTATTAGGCCAAGTGTATCTCCATGGGGAGCACCAGTGTTATTTGTCAAGAAGAAAGACGGTTCTATGAGGTTGTGCATCGATTATCGTCAATTGAATAAACTGACGGTACGAAACAAGTACCCTTTGCCCCGCATAGACGACTTGTTTGATCAGCTACAAGTTGCAAAATATTTCTCAAAGATTGACTTGAGGTCGGGGTATCATCAGCTAAAAATCAAAGCAGAAGATGTACCAAAGACTGCATTCAGAACCCGCTATAGACATTACGAGTTTTTGGTCATGTCATTTGGACTTACTAATGCCCCAGCAGCGTTCATGGATATGATGAATCGGGTGTTTAAAGAGTATCTTGATAAGTTTGTCATTGTGTTCATTGATGATGTACTGGTATACTCTAAGTACAAGGAGGAGCATGGGAAGCACCTACGGGTTGTGTTACAGATCCTGCGGGAGAAGAAATTATATGCAAAATTTTCTAAGTGCGAATTCTGGCTTGAGAAGGTGTCATTCCTTGGCCATGTGATTTCTGAAAGGGGACTAGAGGTAGACCCGCAGAAGGTCGAGGCTGTTATTAATTGGCCAAGACCAACCAACACGACGGAGGTACGAAGCTTCTTGGGGCTGGCTGGCTATTATCGAAGGTTTGTGGAGGGTTTCTCATGCATTGTTGCACCCTTAACCAAGCTGACACAGAAGAAAGCGCAATTTCAGTGGACTGAGAATTGTGAAGCAAGTTTTAGGGAGCTGAAGCATAAACTCACCACTGCACCTATTTTAGCATTGCCTACGGAAAATGGATCGTTTACTATATATTATGATGCATCAAGAGTCGGGTTGGGTTGTGTTTTAATGCAAGAGGGCAAGGTGATAGCCTATGCATCTCGAAAGTTAAAGTAGAATGAAGAAAACTACCCTGTACACGATCTTAAAATGGCTGCGGTGGTCTTTGCTTTGAAATTTTGGCGGCATTATTTATATGGAGAGCCATGTGAAATATATACAGATCATAAGAGTCTGAAGTATATTCTTGAGCAGCGGGATCCAAATTTAAGGCAGCGAAGATGGGTTGAATTACTGAAGGATTATGATTGTGTCATTAAATATCATCCCGGGAAGGCCAATGTAGTTGCTGATGCTTTGAGCCGAAAATCCGTTGGAAGCCTGGCGCATCTCACTCTGAACAGAAGGCCCACTGTGAGGGCGTGGCATACATTGCTAGATGAGGGACTAGATTGTGCTGTTGCTGAAGGAGGTGTACTAATGGCTCACTACCAAGTGCGGCCTACTCTGAATGAAGAAATTACTAAAGTACAAGATAGTGACCCGGAAACAAAAACATGGAAGGAGAAGGCTGGTCGAGGAGAATTGTTGGGATTTGTTGTTTCTGATGATGGAATATTGAGATTTGGCTCGAGAATGTATGTTCCTAAAGTTGGAGATCTCCGTAGTAGACTTATGGATGAGGCACATCAAACTCGATACACTATGCACCCAGGGTCTACCAAAGTGTACCATGATCTTAAACAACATTACTGGTGGAATAACATGAAGCAGGATGTGGCAGACTATGTGGCTAAATGCCTCACCTGCCAACAAGTAAAGGGGGAACATCAGAAAATACCGGGACTGCTTCAGCCACTGTCTATTCCAGAGTGGAAATGGGAGAAGATAGCCATGGATTTTGTAAGTGGGCTACCCCGAACAGCCGGTGGATTTGATGCTATTTGGGTTATTGTGGACAGGTTGACCAAGTCTGCGCACTTTCTGCCGGTAAAGACTACGTACAATTTTACAAAATTAGCACAAGTTTTTGTTGATGAAATCGTAAAGTTACACGGTGTGCCAGTATCTATTGTTTCTGATCGAGGCCTGCAGTTTACATCTAAATTCTGGCGCAGCTTCCAGGGGGCCATAGGCACACAGCTTGATCTAAGTACAGCATTCCACCCGCAAACCGATGGCCAGAGTGAACGGGTGATACAGATTTTAGAAGACATGCTGCGGGCATGTGTGTTGAACTACGGAGATAGCTGGAGCAGATATCTTTCATTGGTAGAGTTTGCTTACAACAACAGCTACCAATCAAGTATTGGCATGGCCCCATATGAGGCCCTATATGGGCGAAGGTGTCGAACTCCAGTTTGTTGGAACGAAGTGGGAGTAAGAAAGCTACTTGGCCCTGAAATCATCGAACTCACAGCTGAAAAAGTGAAAATTGCTCGTGAGAATTTAGCTGCCGCTCAGAGCAAACAGAAATCATACGCGGATAATAGGAGGCGGGACTTAGAATTTTTAGTGGGTGATATGGTGTTCCTAAAAGTTTCCCCTACGAAGAGGGTTGTGCGATTTGGAAAGAAAGGGAAACTAGGACCTCGATACCTAGGCTCGTTTGAAGTGCTGGAGAGAATTGGTCCGATGGCTTATCGGCTCGTGTTACCACCCAATCTTTCAGGATTTCACCCAGTTTTCCAAGTATCTATATTGCGGAAATATGTACCAGATCCGTCACATGTGTTGGCGCCGCAAGAAGTTGAGTTGGGGGATGAATTGACCTACGAAGCGCAACCTGTTGAGATTGTTGATAAGCAGGTGCGCAGGTTACGAAACAAAAATGTAGCTTCAGTTAAAGTCATTTGGGAAGACGCCTCAGGAAGGGAGGCTACGTGGGAACCAGAACAGGAGATGGTGGAAAAATACCCGCACCTATTTCCTGATAAAAATTCGAGGACGAATTTCGTGTAAAGGGGAGGTGATGTGATGACCCATGTAATTCAGACCTGAAATATTTAATTGATGGTGTGGAATGCTGAGGACAGGAGCTAGTACCATTTGCTAGCAGTTGGCATGGGCTGGCCAACATTTGGTCACTGTTGGCTAGCAATTGGCGCGCCCGAGAGCCTGTTGGTGCGCTTTGGTGCGCTTGGCGGGTAATCGGGTTTAGGCGGTAATTAGTGAGGGCTAAGCAACCTAATGGGGGATTAACTAATGGCTAAGCAGGATCAGACTCAAGGCAAGTGGCCTGGGTGTGCTGGCACAAAATAAGCAGGAGGTGGGGAGCAGCTTGGCTAGATGGCAGACCTTGGTGCAAAGGCAGCAAGTGGCTGCTTAGTCACCTACTTGCCTCTGCCTTTATCAGACCAAGCAAGCAGCTCAACCCTTCATTCTGCCAATTTTGTGCAAACAATAAGGGGAGGAGTGCTTGACTGAAATCTTTGGTTCTTGCAGCTGAGGAAGGAAAAGGAGAGCAAAGGTTGGTAATTCTAACACACTGGGTGCCAATAGGCTGGTCAAGTATGTTGTTAGCCTAGGCAGAGCAGAACCTTGGTTTTGTTGGAGGTCTGATGTTATGTTGTTTAGGGCTTGAATCGTGAGAAGGGTCACTGGTTACTTGAGGGTGTTAATTGATTGAATTGGGGCGCAATTGGCACCACAGGTGACCAATAGGCTCTGTTGGCGCACCAATAATTCTGTGGGTGGCCAACTAGTGAGCCAATAGGCGCACCAATGCTTAGGCTATTATTTGTGAATGTTTTTACTCAATGTGTTGCTGCTTAGATGCTATTGTGCTCACTGCTAACGCGATTTTGCGTGTGGGCAGGTGCTAAAACAGAAGGTGCACCCAAAGAAGGAGAAGGGCCTAGTGAGGCCTGATTTAGTGTAAATGTTGGGTTACATACTTGTGATTTCTGGTGATGTTAAATAGGCTGGGCAGATGGCCCATATGCTTGGTTGTTATTGCACCCATGGTGCAAAGCTGATGATGGGATGATATGCCTTGGCTAAGCTAATGAGCCCATAATAGGGCTAAGCATTTGCACACTCATGCATTGCATTGCATTACAGCAATAAATATAAGTATTACAGCTATGTATATATGTATCGCTGGACCTTGCGATGGCGGTAACCGCTTGGTCGTTATGATAGCCCTGCTGTTGGATGAACTGTTTGTTAAGCCTTTTTGGCAATCTGGATGTTTGCTTGTGTGAGCCACATACTTGCTGAGCCGTGGACTCACCCCTTCCACTGTTTTGGTTTTTCAGGGAAATCGCTGGACAAGTGAGTTGGAGTGGGGAGGCACTAGCTGACAAGCTGTTAGATGATGGGTATATGAGCAGTCTTAGCCTAGGACCTCTTAATGTACTTATGTGATGTTAATAGGTCTTGAATAAGGCAACTAAAGCCCCTTTTGCTGAAGCTTGAGTTTTGTAACGGCTTGTGCTGCTGTATGTGTTTGCGTACCTTATATATCAATCTGACGTTTTCTTGTTGCGCAATGCCTAGTAGTATGTCCGTCGGGCTAACTTCTGCCCATGAACCGGTGAGGCCTGCGGGTGCCCTGTGGCATGTCTGTTGCTGCGCATGGCACCTGGCCGGTCGCGCTTTGGCGGGGCGTGACAGGGATGGGGAGGATTTTCAACCCGAAACTAATTTGGAGAGGGGGATGGAGATCATAGTACCCGCCCCGCAGGGATCTGCAAAAATATACAATAACAATTTTACCCTTCTTGTTACTCCATATACATATATATATATTTCAAGTTTGGATTTTAGTCATTTTATTCAAATATAAAACAAAAAAAATGTAAAAAGGTAATATGATATAGACCACAAGTTCACTTCAATTCACTTACTTTATTGTATTTTCCTTTTGTCATGTTGGTTAGATTTGAATTAGATATTAATATATATTTTTTATTGACACTAGCATTAATATGTATTTTGTAGTTGCTTGGAACTAAATTTCAAGTTTTTAAATGTCAAAAATTATAAATATTTAAATGAATAATTTGAGTCATGGGGATCCGTGGGGATCCGGGGGGAGTGCGGGGAGCGGGGATGGGGATGAAATTCCCCCCGCCGCGGGGAATGGGGATGGGGATGGGGAGAGCTTTTGGTGGCAGGGATGGGGCGGGGAGTCCTCTACCCGCGCAATCCCCGCCCCGCTGCCATCCCTAGTTAAGAGCTAGGATTGCGAAAAAGAGGAAAAACGAACATTCTGGAAGCATTGACCGCCATGGCCCTAGCAGTCATGTCGTGACGACCGCCGAGGCATGGCGGTCAACTCTCCCTTGTCCGCAGTCCTCTACCCGCGCAATCCCCGCCCCGCTGCCATCCCTAGTTAAGAGCTAGGATTGCGAAAAAAACAAACATTCTGGAAGCATTGACCGCCTTGGCCCTAGCTGTCATGTCGTGACGACCGCCGAGGCATGGTGGTCAACTCTCCCTTGTCCGCCAGTGGTGGCGGTCATGTCTCCGTGTTCGCCACCAACTAGACAATTTTTCCACTTTTCTTACTTTTCCTCCTCCAATCCGATTCCCAGTTGGTTTCTACGCCCTCTAGAATATTCCCTAACCCAGAACACACCCTAAACTTGTATCCCACTCTAATACTTTTCTTTTTTATCGATCATACATCAAATTATTCCTCTTTTCTAATAAAACTGCCATAAAAACACAAAATAGACAAAATATATATTTAATCCTAAATTTTCACAAAAATTAAGATCAAATTGGGTTGCAAGTAATGTGTTTAAATGGGTTGTCACTGCTGAAAAATCCATATTTTATTAGCCCAAACTTAATATTTATTTCTAACCTAAAATTAAATAAATAATAAAGGGCCAAAAATAAATAAAAAGAATTAAGCAAATAAAATACCCTTATTCTGCCATATTAATCACAAACATATTCATGCCATCAACCAAATCATCTCATCAATCAAAGACATAAACACATTCAAAATTTAATATAATAGAATAAAAAATCATGGGTCAAATTTGGGTGTTCACATTAGCTGTTTTATTCGAGTTAGAATCAGGGTTGATATCGAAAAACTTTTGGCAAAGGAGATTTTTACTAAGAAAATGAATGTTTCTAAAGTTCGTATCTATTTTTGCTATGAATGTTTACCTAACTTCTGTTATCATTATGGACGACTAGGACACTTGCTTAAGGATTGTATGTTTGTTGATGATGATGTAGAGGATCAGGATGTCAGCACCCTATATAGTGAATGATTAAAGGCTTCTGCTAAGAAATCTTTTTGGATGAACCATGAAATGGCGAATGGGCACGAGGATGATGAACAGAGTGAGGGGACAGTTTTGATGGGATCGAAGGTGGTTGCACCATCTTTAGCGCAAACCAAAGTCTGCTCTACACACCACAAGTTACTCTTTGAGGAGAAACTCACAACAACAACTTCAGACCCTAACATCATGCCTCAAGAAGAAAGTTTAAGTCCTGATCAGGTTCATACCAATGCAACATCCGAATTTCTTCTTACTGGTATTCAGGATCTTGCAGTCACCCCTTCCCATGCTGATAGATGACCTACCTAATACCCTTTATTCCCCAACCAAACCCATCATCCCACCCCCACGCTTATACCCCTAATTTGACTACCCCTATTTGACCTAGGACTACCACCCACTCGACCTCATATAGCACCTAAAGCCCTCAAATATACCCTCTGATTAGTGTAGGGGAAACCCAAACACCGTTTAACCCTAATCCCCACACCTGATACCCTACATGACCTGCCCGAGAATAACACTTAAACCTTTTCCCAACCTGAAGCTACCAACTCTGATGAAACTTCATACCCCCAAGTTACCATCTCCTACTTCTAACTTACACCTGCACCCAAATGGAAACACTTAGCGCGAGAAAAACTACCATTAACTCTAGTAGCCAGCTTGAGATGGAAAACGGAAGGCGGATGTTACAGATATGGAGATTGATGGCCTTGGGAGGGAGGAAGATATGCGAAGAGTTAAGAAACAAGTTGTTATGGAATACTTTAAGGAGGTGTGCACTAGTCAAGTGGAGGCCCATGAGTTGTTTAGCTCTCAACTGTCATGGACTTGGGAAGCCAGAGGTAGTTCAATCAGTCAAAAAATTGATCCAGTTCAAAGCTCCCCAGTTACTGTAACGCCCCGATTTTCATTAATTGATTTTTACCTAATTTTCAAAATTTTTGAATTTAATTTCCAATTTTATCCTTGAGGAATTTCTGATTTTTATCAAAGAAATTATTTATTTACCTTGGCAAGTATTAATTTAATTTTTGTATTATTCCTTGATTGGGTTTGTTGGAAATAAAATGTGTCTCGGGGTGTAAAACGCAGCTTGATGTAGTTTGGAGCGAAACTACGTCGTTTTGGGGAAAGGAAAAGAAAAAAAAACAAAAAAAAAAACACACAGCGTTGACTGGCCAGGGCGGGTTGACCGCGCCTAAGCCAAAACGAAACGACGTCGTTTTGGCTAGGCCAGCCAAACCCTAGCCCTTTCTTCTTTTCTTTTTCCCTCTCTCTTTCTCCATTCTTTTCTCTTCTCTTCCCTTTTCTCTCCCGGCCGCCCCCACGTCCCCATTTCCTCTCTTCTCTTGTTTTTCTAAACCGCTGTCCACTCTCTCTTTTCTTCTCTTTCCCTTCACCTCCTCCCTCTTCTCGCCTCGTGAGACTGCCGACTTTTATCTTCCTCCAAGCCGCCGCCGCTTTCCTTTTCTCGTCTCAAAGTCGCCCACCTGAAGCACCGCCGCTGCCCTGTCGTGAGACTCGACCCGTGGAGTTGCGAGGAAGGAGTATGGGTTCCCTTCCCCGCGTGCTGGAGTCGAGGCCCGGCACCCAAGATGTGTCGCCGTCGAGGGGTAAGTCGCGCTGCCCCTGCCTTCTTTCTTTCCTCTTGCCTCGCTTGCGTCGCACTGTCGCCACCGCCGTAGCACGCCATGTCGAGGACGCGAGTCCTGAATTGGTGCGAGGGCGTGGTCATGACGAGGAGTGCTTGCGGTGTAGTTGCGAGGAGTCACCACCACCTGGTAAGCCTCGCCTCCCTTGTTTCTTCTGTCTTCTCCTCCGTCCTTTGCATTTTTGGTACCGATTTCTAATCGGGTCTCCTTTCTGTGTGTGGGTGTGGGTATGAGTGTTGGTGGTGGCTTCGAGTTGGTTGTGTTTGATGGGCGGCAGTTGCTGGTGATCGAGGCGGCAGTGAACTCGTGCGTTGCTGGTGCGGGTTCCACTTGGACAGAGGCTGCAAGATCCTTTTTGGGGTTCGGCTAACACAATTGTGAAACGCCCGTGTCCCAATTTATTAATATAAAATAGAATTTAAACATAAAATGACTAAATTGCCTTTATCATTCCTGGGACACAAAAATCATCAACTAAACACCCGTATCCCAAATAACACATTAAATTAATTACAACATGAGAAGAGACCAAATTGTCCTTTTTACCCGGGATACGATACAAACAACATAGTCAACATACAATTATACAATAAAATATACAAAAAAAAGAGTATGCAGCGGAAGATAAAACATATAATAACATGTATGCAACGAACTCTATGGATCAGACCGAGGAGGAAAGCACCGCCACCTGCTGTTATGCACCACTGCTCAATGAGCAGTTAACCTGAAAAAGACTGTGAGGGGGTGAGACCAACCACTGTCTCACCGCAAACAAATAAACCAAAGTATACAAATACAAATCAACCACAAATACCGGCATCAGGCAGTAGCAATCATAGTGCACAAACAAGTCACAATGCATATCACAAGTCATCAACAGACTTCAAACCATCACTTGTTTTTTATCATCTTGTTATCGTTGTACTTTATCATTATTAGAGTTTGAATATTTTATTAGGGGCCTCTATTGTGTGCGTCGAGCTCGGTCCCGTCTCATGAGACAACCAGGGCATAAGCCCAATATAAACAGGGCAAGGCCCAATACAATCAGTGAGAGAGAGAGACAGGCAGAGAGAAAGAGGGAGGTAGAAAGGGGGAGATAGAAAGAGGGAGGTAGAACCGGTCATCACAGACCTATATGCTAAACCGCATATACCATGCTATCCCGCATGCAATCCCGAGGGGTATCACTTCCCGCTCGAACCAACCGGTCAACAGCCCCACAGTAGAATTATTATTATTATTGTAGTTCGTTAATCTCAATTATGCTTAAAGAGTTGTGCCATACATTATGATCAAACAGGATTGTGTGGATTTCATATCTAATTCTCAAGTCCGGGCCTCCAGCCCACAGTCCACCACACAAACCACAAATCCATAAATCATGTTATTTAGCATAACAAACAAAACATTCTCAACTGGCATATCATATTACACCGGCACACAATTCACATAATCAGGCATACCGCATCAAAGATATCATCATCAAGTTACAAGGTGCAACCAAGCACATCAACACAGCAAGCAGATACGCATACAACACTCAATGTCAAACAAAAATTCCAACTTCATATACCATGTCTATTAACCGAGTATTGTAGGCAGTAATGTATACAAGGGTTTATATGTCCTCACCTGGACTACTAAGACTGCCTGAATCTAAAGCCATGTCTTGCCTTGTCATTGCCAGGTTCCTATATTAATAACCAAAAACGTGTTCACATATAAGGCACCAACATTGATGGCATGAGATGCTTAAAGATACATGGTACTCAAACCTATACCATATACATATACATATACCATGGTCTAGCACACAGACAAAAAGTTTGAGCCAAAACCAAAATAATATTTTGTTGAAAAATCCGTTCACCACGTGTGTGACATCAAAACAAAAGCATTAGAGGTATCAATGCCCATAAAATCTCTTTTTTGTAAATCATTTAGAGGCCCAAAAATTCTGTCCAAAAGTCTGTCAATTATAACAAAGTCCATTTGAGTAAAATAGATCCTTTTTGGGTTATTAGCCTTGCACCAAGACATATACAGTAGAAATCAAAACAAAATGTCGGCTTATATTAAGAAAATCTAAATGCCAAATGTCATTAGCCTATAATAGTTGAGCATAAAATTAATGGTTCATTAGAAAGAACGACAGAAGTTGCACACTGAACTAGACCTGTAGCAATACATCACACGTAAATGTTTCATCTCCAGGGTTTAATATTCAATCGTAACAACCATTCAAACTTTCTGTCCAATAGTATCAAATTACCCAACCAAAATTTGACCCTTCGGAAAAAAACAGCTTCCATGAAACAAATTATAAAGTTGTTGATCAATTGCTAAAACGTCTCCATGGCCTAGCACAACTATATGGATAAAATAATGGTTTAAAGGAAACTTATTCATGTGTAATGCTCTAATGCAATTCCGATACACTTCATAACACAAAGTCAAAATATCAACCTTTGGTGCACGTGTTTCGTTGCCACCAAAGACACATTCATATACGTATATTCTTCTTGTTAAGTGATTGACTCACGCCTATATGGTTAGCAATTGTAAAGGTCACATTACAGGATAATTTGATTATCGTTGATTCCAAAGAAAGAACCCAAAATACAAAGGACCATTAATGACTTGTAAATACCCTGCCACGCTCCAAAAAGGCAAAACATTTCAAGAGCCAATAGAAGGAAGAAGTCTAGCCCTTACCAGATTAGAAACTAAAATGGTCTCGCAATCAAATCACTGCCAGCACTATCACTACCACACCAAATTCCATTTTGTAACCTTTGTTACCCGAGGAGAAATCTTTCATGGATAAAACCAGCAAGCTTCCTCTCACAACTCATACACCATCGTCAATCCGTCCACCCAAAACCCAAAGACACCAAGCCCATATCATAAAACAAACCCGAACTCAATTAAACGGACTTGGCAAATAGATAGAAAAGGAGAAAGAAAGAAGAAGATGATGGCGGCACGGCACTTACCCCACAACGCAGGGGTCGGTGGCTTGATGCGAGGAAGACAAGAGGAGAGAGTTGTTTGGGTGAGAGAGATGAGGAGAGGTGTGAAGGTGTGCCGGCCAAAAAGAGAAGATCAAAATTAAGGAGAGAGAGGATATGTGAGGCTTTATACCACGAAGGATAGGGTTGAGAATTTTCAAAGTCAAAACGACGACGTATCACCCTTATGCTATGTCGTTTCACCATCACAAAAGTCCACAGGTCAAAGGTTTGGTCAACACACATGACCCTGTGTTTTATTTGCAAACACGTCTGAAACTACGTATTTTTTTTTTGTGAAATAAAACACCAAGGTTTGTGCTCCACATCTAAAAATAATTTTAGATCAAAAGAAAACCAACTTGGAAATAAATTCTAATATAAATTCAATAAATTCACCAAGGATGAATTAATAAATATTTTTCTTTCGATCCCAAAAATTCCTCGAGGGTAAAATTGGCAATAAAATTTCAAAATTTCCAAAAAAACACATAGAAATTAATAATTGAAAATCCGGGGCAGTTACAAATTGAGACTCTGAGGCTTGGATCCGGCGTTAGCTTCTGCGGATTCGTTTTCCGGTGAGTATTCCGGCGATCTCGTGTAGTCCTCAATTTGTTTCGTCGTTCTGTGCGTATGAATTCAAAGAGTTGGATGGGAATTGTTGGTTTTTGGGCTTTGACAGCTTGTTGTGGGTTCTTTTCGGGGTTGGCAGATTGTTGTGTGTATTTCCGGCGACTTGGTTACTTTTTCGGCGAGGGCTGACCGGAATCCGGCGAGGCTCGGGTTGCTGTTCCGGCAAGACATAGTTTCTTTTCCGGCATTACATGGTAATTCTCGGTGTTGGCCGTTATTTGATTTTGCACATGTCTTGTTGTGTAAATGCATTTAATTAATGTACTGTAACGATATGGACTTAGTGGAAACCGGGTGTGCGAGTTGTGAGTGGCGCGGAATCCTACCGACGCGTATAGGCCTAGGTCAGAAGACTGGGCTCGGGTTTGTAAAATAGTTGGATTATTTTTATAACGATTTGGGCCATGCCCAATTAATGATATTATGGATATATAGGCTTTAGACCCAGTGACTATTATGGGAATGGGCTTTAGGCCCAATGGATAATTAAAACTGACAACTATTATGGATATGGACCTTAGGCCCAAAGGAGGATAAAACCTAATGTTTTAATTAAGTGGACCTTTAGTCTTGGACTAAGATTATGAGATTGTTTGAGCTTTGACCTTGATGGTTAGTAACGGGCCTTAGGCTACGGGATAAACTCAGGATCATACATTAGCATGCATTTATTTATTTGTGATGAGTAAGCATCTTATATGATGTGTATATTCGTAGGACGTTATGGACATAGGAATGTTGAGGCGGGTTAAGGCTTCGGCTTCCGAGGCAATTATTATGGCCAAGGTGAGGACATATAAACCTTTGTATACTTTACTGCATGTATGTCTGCTTGCTGTGCGGAACTCCTTGTTTGCATTTTTGTGTCTAAATGATGATGCTTTTGATGTGGTATGCCTGATTATGTGCATAGCGTGCCTGTGTGAATATGATTTGCCGGTAGAGCATAATTCGTTTTGTTATGATTCAATAACATGGTATACTATTATGGTTAGTGTGGTGATTTGTGGGCCGGAGGCCCGGACTTGAAAACAAAATGTTAAATCCACACAATCCTGGACAATCTTAATGTATGGCACATATAACTCATTGAGTATAACTGAGGAAATGTATAATAAAAATATTCTACTGTGGGGCTGTTGACCGGTTGGTTCGAGGGGGAAGTGATACCCCTCGGGATTGCATGCGGGATAGCATGGTATATGCGGTTTAGCATATGGGTCTGTTATGACCGGTTCTACCTCCCTCTTTCTCTCTGTCTATCTCTCTCTCACTGATTATATTGGGCTTATGCCCTGGTTGTCTCATGAGACGGGACCGAGCTCGACGCACACAGTAGAGGGCCCTAATAAAATATTTAAACCTAATAACAATGATAATAATATAAGTAATGATCAGTGATGGTTTGAAGTCTGATGATGACTTATGTTGTGTTTTGTGACTTGTTTGTGCACTGTGATTGCTATTGCTTAATACCGGTGTATTTGTGGTTGATTTGTAGTTGTATACTATGGTTTATTTGTTTGCGGTGAGACAATGGTTGGTCTCACCCCCTCACAGTCTTTGCACAGGTTAGCTGATCGATGATCAGAAGAGCATATCAGTAGGTGGCGGTGCTTTCCTCCTCGGGTCGGATCCATAGGGTTCATTGCATACGTGTTGTCATATGTATTTGTCTTCCGCTGCATACTCTATTTTGGTATACTGTATTGTCTATATATCGCATAATTAATGATTTTCTTGATTTTATTGTATCCCGGGGCAGAAGGGCATTTTGGCCACTTCGCATGATATAATTAATCTAATGGATAATTTGGGATACGGTGTTTCAGTTGATGATTTTTCGTGTCCCGGAAATGATAAGAGCAATTTGGTCATTTCATATTTAATTTATAGTTTATATTAACAAATTGGGACACGGGCGTTTCAGTTACTATTTTTTTCAGAAACTCATCTAAAATCTTTTGAGCTAGATAAATTTGTTCATAGGTTTGCAGTGGATTGTAAGGGCATGGGAAGCAGTAAGAGAGGTAGGCTTGCTTATTTTGGAAAGAGGACTAGAATGTTTTGGTTTCTAGTTATTCCCTTCATCACATTGATACTGAGGTTCAATGGGGCCAATGAAGGGCAGAAGTGGCATTTTACAAGCATTTACGGGCGGCCTGAAGCTTCCTTGAAGTGGAAAACATGGGAATTATTGCTTCAACTAAATAGCCAGTGAACTTTGTCGTGGGTGGTTGGTGGTGACTTCAATCAAATACTTTATGCATATGAGAAGGAAAGGGGGAATACCAGCGATTTTTTGGCAATGAAAGCTTTCCATAATGCTTTATCATCCTGTGGTCTTCTTGACTTGGATTACTCTAGTCATGGCCTCACCTGGCAGAATGGACAATCCGAGGCGGGTTGTATAATGGAGCCACTAGATCAAATGATGGCTACTGATGGGTGGCGTGCTTTGTTCCCTGATGCAAGTGTTCAAAATTTACCAAGGGAGCACTCAGACCACTCTCCCATTAAGCTTAAACAATCACAATCATTGCCACCATAAGCGGGACGTGGTAAAGTTTTTAGATTCGAGGCGATGTGGATGGAGGAACAGCAGATTGAGTTATTGGTGCAGTAAGCATGGGGATCGCCATCATCCCCGCAGTCCTCTATTACCATTCGGGAGAAGTTGGCAGCATGTGGTGAAAAGTTACAAGCTTGGGGAAGGGAAAGATTCAGGTCAGTAAACAAGGAGCTCAAACGCATTTGTGCCACCCTTGATCGAAAGCAAAAGCAACCCATGACTGAATTTATAGCTGCAGAGCAACCCAAGCTAAGAAGGAGGAGTTGGAGACGCGTGAGGAGATTAAGTGGGGGCAACGTTCCCGAGTCTCCTGGTTACAGCATGGGGACAAAAATACGTCTTATTTCCATAGGAAGGCATCCCAACGAAGGAAGCGTAATCAACTTCAACGTCTTCAGGATGAGAACGAGGTTTGGGTTACTAAGCAGGAACGGGTTGAGAAGGTGATCACGGATTATTATAGGAACCTTTTTAACATAAGTAACCCTCATACCATGGAGACTGTATTGAATAGTGTGAACAGCCGATTCAATGAGGAAATGAATGAATCCCTATCATAGTCTTTCACCAAAGATGAAATTCTCCTACCCCTTAAACAGAAGCACCTTACTAAAGCTCCTAGACCACATGGTATGCCTGCTCTTTTCTTTCAAAAATTTTGACATATCATTGGTATATCTGTCTCACTATGCATTCTTAGTATTCTTAATTCAGGTTCTGATGTGTCAAGTCTTAATCACACTTGTATTTCTTTGATTCTTGAAGTTAGTAGTCTTAAGTCATGTCTGCATTTTTATCCCATTAGTCTTTGTAATATCGTCTATAAATTAGTGTCAAAGGTCTTGCCAATAGGTTGAAGGTCATCCTCCCTGACATTATTAGTGTAAGCTAAAGCGCCTTCGTCCCAGGGAGACTCATTACTGATAATACCCTTCTTGCTTTTGAAATATTTCATTATATAAAGAAAAAGAGGAAAGGTAGATGAGGTTGGCTGGGCTTAAAACTAGATATGAGTGAAGCCTATGATAGAGTCGAGTGGCCTTTCTGGAAGCCATTATTCATAAACTCGGCTTTAATCATTCATGGGTGAGACTAATCATGAACTGTATTACGACTAGTAGCTTTTCTATCTTGGTTTACGGTGTACTAGGTGAACTTTTTCATGCAAAGAGAGGCCTTTGCCATGGAGATCCATCTCCCTACTTATTTCTATTATGTGCAGAAGATTTCTCCTCTACGATCTGCCAGAAGGAGAATGAGGGTCGTGTGTCTGGGTGCGGATCTAACTGCAAGCCCCACCAATCAGTCACCTCTTCTTTGCTGGAAGATAGTGTCATCTTTCCAGCGCTGTAACGCCCCGAATTTCCATAATTTGATTTTTCGGAATTTTCGAAATTTTTATTCCTATTTTGCCCTTGAGGAATTTCCG
The DNA here is from genome assembly GCA_028386065.3 of Turnera subulata. NCBI lineage: Eukaryota > Viridiplantae > Streptophyta > Magnoliopsida > Malpighiales > Passifloraceae > Turnera > Turnera subulata. Next base: position 20,732 of record JAKUCV010001819.1, read on the forward strand.
GATTTTTGGACAAGGAAATAAACTATTTCTACCTTGGTTATATGGAATTTAATTGATGGTATGACGGGTCCGGCTTTCGTTGGAGTTTAATCGGGTTTCGGGGTTGAGAATTAAGTT
>JAKUCV010001820.1:3825-23898 GCA_028386065.3 Turnera subulata
ACAGCAAGCAAGATGAGACTGTCAACCCTTGTTTCATGGCAAAGGAAGAATCTCCAGAAGAGGTAAGTACTTCCTATTCGAATGATGATTATACATTTGAAGAGTTGCAAGATGCATTTAGTGAACTGTATAGTAAATTCATTTCTATCTCAAATGTTAATAAGAACTTAAAGAAACAGAATAAGACCTTAGAAAATAATGTAGAATTATTATCACATGATAAGGATAAGTTATCAAGTGAAATTGATAAGCTTGAAAAAGAAAATCATGCTCTTAATATGTCTTGCAATGAACTTAATGAGAAGATTTCCTCGAATGTATGTTCTTGTGTTGTACTGGGAATTGAGAATGAATCTCTTAAGTGTCAAGTTAATGATTTGAAGAAAACATTAGAGAAATTTACAAATGGCACGGATGGTCGTAATCTTCTCCTAGGACAACAAAGAAGTCCAACACAAAAAGAAGGATTAGGTGCATCTCATGTATCAAGTGATGTCAAACCTGTTATGCATAATGCTAAGACATATAAACTTGGTGCCTCATCCACTACTCACCATACTAGATCACATGTTCATGACACAAGAACACACATTCATCATAGAAGGTCACATGCTCAAAATGCAAGATCAAATACAAATAGCGAAAAATCTCATTATGCTAAAATGTATGCCTACAATGGTAGGAACGGAGAATTTCATTACACTAAACCTAGGACACACATAGCTCAACCTAGGCAAAATAGGGTTATGCCTAGGGAAAACAAGTTTACTAGAATGCATAGACATAATCAAAATGGCAACTACTATCAACCTATAAGGATGCACAATCCAAATGTCATTTGCCACTATTGTAACAGAATAGGTCACATTGCCCCGGTAGGTCTTACTAGGCATAGACATTGGGCACAAGATAAGGACTTTAATCGGCATGTTTCTAACCATCAAGGACCCAAAAAGATTTGGGTACCAAAATCCCTTTGATTTGTTTTTGCAGGTATGCTTGAAGGCATCAAGCGTACTTTGGTACCTTGATTGCGGATGCTCCAAGCAAACGACCAAAAGAAGCATCCAAGTTCTTAAAAGTGGCGATATTTGTTCGATTCTTGTAATAATACAAGGAGGAGTGTTGCTGCAAAAACTGGACCAGTAGATAATCGATGTTCACTTGTGTAACATCGATGTTCAGAGTTTTTCAGCTCACCTGATTTTCAACCAGTAGCTGAAAAACATCGATGTTTTATGGTAAACATCGATGTTTTATGGTAAACATCGATGTTTCCATGAGAGCTGCCAAGCCACAAATCGAGCATGTACATCGATGTTTTGTATCAAACATCGATGTTCGGTAAGAACTTTATTTTTCCAGTAGTCATTAAACATCGATGTTCGTGTTCTACACATCGATGTTATTCATTCCAAGCTGTTCAAAATTTCTATCCAGTGGTCAACAACATCGATGTTGCATTCTTGAACATCGATGTTGTACCCTTGTTGCATATACACAGCTTAGAAATAAGTTAACTTTCTCACTTGAGTTAAGAAATTTAGGTAGCATGTTCATGACTAAATGTCTCAGGAAGAATATTCAGATTTCTTTCAATTTAAGCTAAGCTAGTAGTTAGTGCACAATTGATCAAATTGAGAAACACTAGCTTGGTTGATGAACATTCACATGGAAGAATTTTATGTCATACACATGCTGGAAACATAAACACTTTTATTGATATCTTACAATTATACTTGATTACATATTTTACAAAGACACACTTGCATAAAACATATTACACGCTCACACTATCTCATAACATTTCATATGCTAAAAGGTAAACAGGCTTATTACAATGTGCTCCTAACGATTTGGAACAGCTGTGATAGTAAAACTAGTAGGAGTATTAACTATGTTAACCCTAACGCTATCGTTCCATGAGAACCACATTCCTCCAGAAAAGCTCGAACCGGTGCGGTGGTGGAAAACGTAGAGGAATAACTCCGTGGTTTTCTCCAGCCTGCCAGGAAGTTTCTGTTAGAAGAACCATATTTGGTTTATACTGGTTCTTCAAGTCTCGCAGGGTCCGAACAAAGTCTTGGGAGCGTCTTGTGATCCCTCTGTAGTTCCATACCAGAAGACGAACCTTTGGCCAAGTCGGCGGAATGACCCCCTACTCGAGGAACACTCCGAGCTGTCATTGAGATTTGGTAGTGACTGCCCTCGTTCAGAGCTTGATAAGACGGCTCCAACAGCAACTCCTGAAACCTGTCAGAAATGAAGAACATAGTTGAATTAGCTGTACCATAGTAGGATGTTCGAAGGGAATTTTGATTCTTCAAGAAGATGGTCTCCTCCATAGGGGTGACAAAGAACCGGGTCGAATAGATTTCATTTACGAAGACCAATCGAGGAATCCGTCCAAGTCCCTCTGGCAGTGCCTCCTCATGCTCATTTATTAAGCTATAGGCCAATCGGTTTCTCCTACCTAAGGAGGCTCCCTCTACAAAGAATACAGAGGATGGGGCAAGCATTCTTGTTATTGAGGTTTTGTATTTTCTCTCTTTAGTCAGAAATGTTTTTTTTTTTTTACTTCTACTCTTCTGATTATTGACTAATCAATGCCTTGCCTTTTATAGTAAATTTGTTTATCACTGTTTCACAGCCTGAACCGCACCTATTTCCGGAAAACTACAAAAGGGTGTTCGGTAAATGGAAAAGGCTGACTACTCTACACTTAGGTGCCAACTGGTTGTGTCCCTTCAAAGATTACTTCCTTTGAAATTATTGCCACAGCACACACCAATACCCGACTTACCTTTAATTAAATACGGGATGCAATTGTTTATATGTTCTTTTTTGTCATGTCGATCATGCATTATTTATGAACTCTGGCTCCTTCCTTTGATGCCTCTATTCATGCATTTACTACAGGCTAACTTTGCCAATTCATTTATTACTAACCGCTAATTTTTTCAGATAATCAAGCATCTGCTTTTTGAAAATTTTGGCATCGAATTAATTATTAATTCATCACGGGGATTTACTGTCTGATTAGTCGGGCATCAGAGGCAACCAAAGTCTAACTGACAAGACACTTTCACGAGCCCGGTGCATTTACGATAAGGAGAAAATGTTTCTTGGTGGCAGAGAGGCTTCCTTAATATCTCTTAAATTTGTTGCATATGTTTCTATCTCAATAAAGCTTGTATCCTTCTTTACTAACTCGGGCACCCGAGGCCCTAATAACTCTGTCTTACAGGTACACCTCAATTCAAATCACAAGCAAGGTTGAACAAAAGGCATTAACTAAGCAAATCAGAGTCAACATCGATGTTGCCCAACATAACATCGATATTGGATGCAATTCACAACAGGCCGAATGTTCAAAACATCGATGTTTATTCTCACAACATCGATGTTCCGGTAAGATGGTATAAAACATCGAAGTTTTAGTCTACCAACATCGATGTTATACCATTTTTTTCATTAATCTTCAATTGGGCAGAATTCAAAAAACATCGATGTTTGTATATACAACATCGATGTTCCACAATGCATATTTATTCTTTCGGCCGAGAGCAGAAAACATCGATGTTCTGCTTGAAAACATCGATGTTGGACCGTTGCAGTTCAAAATTATAGCCGTCGCATGGTGCCAACATCGATGTTTCTCAGCTTCAACATCGATGTTTAGACGCTGTCATTTAAAAAAAAAAAAGAACCGTTGCACAGTCTCCAACATCGATGTTTTCAAAAAAAATAGCCGTTAGAGCCTGTTTTCAATGCTCCAACAGCTATATTTTGGTCTCCACTATAAAAGCAAACCAACCTTGCACCTTCCTCTTCACTTTCACACAAATTAGAACACTCCCTCACTCTCTCAAGGACTCCATCTTTTCTTCTTCTTTTCACCATGGTTGGAGGAAAGAAAAGCACCAAAGGGAAAGACCCAATCCAAGAACACCCAACCAAAAGAAGGAGCACTTCAACCTCTGGTCATCAATTTCCTGTAGCGGGTTCCGAAATTTGGTTCACCTCACGTCAACAGCTCCACCATTACCTCACCCTCTTTGCCAAACGAGCCATTGCCTCACCTAGATACCTTCCAGCAGAATACCCTCAACTAAAACAATACACCAATCTTCCAAGACTTCTTCAAGAGTCTCACCTTTGGGAGTTTGTTACCCGTAGCAGACATGAGTTCAATGATGATTTCATCCGAGCCTTCTACTCAACTCTCACCCGAGATAGAGATGTCCTATCTGCACAAACAAATGGGAAGATTATTCAGCTCACCTTGGAGCAGTTCGGGACCATTGCCAACTTGCCATTCCAAGGTTATGACATCTCTGGCTAGGGGGTGATCACTTTCTCACTAACTATGAGATCCCCATTCTTGCTGAGCTTGGCTTCATAGAGGTGAAGAGAAACCGTTCCGGTCGACCCACAATTCACTCAATTAATCCAGAGTACAGGGTTCTTCTTTATCTTGCCACTCGGGTGATCAAACCAAGAGCCGGAGGCCACACAACTATGACCACTGAAGATGAGAAAGTTCTTCATGCCATCCTTCACGGTGCACCAATTAACTGGGCACGATTCGTCCTCATGCACATGACAGAACATGCGACCAATGATCATCCTCTGCCCTATGCCTTCTTGGTTGCCAATATTTTGATGAGTACAGGTTGCAATCCGCTGGTTGGAACTCTCACCACAGCAGTCAAGACTTGCGCAATTTCAGATGCAACCTTCCGTGCTGGTCATGCAGCTGAGGGTGCTCACCGGCCGGCCCAAGCAGCTGAACAACAAGCAGAAGAACAACCAATAGGCGTACTTCTCCCACTTCCAGCTCCTGTCCACGCTCCTCTTGTTACGCTTGAATCTATTGCAGCTTCCCTCCATACTTTACAACTTAGTGTCAATACCATGGGACACACTATCAAAGGCATGGAACAATCCATTGATCACATTGACACGGAAGTGCAAAGACAAGGGCACGATCTTCGCTCATATTTTGCCCATGTCCACTTCGCTCCTCCGCCATATCACTTCTCCACGGTACTTCAAGACTTGAATATTGAAGATGAAGACGATAATGATGATGAGGACTACACGCCAATGGAAGAGGATGATGAAGAAGAAGATGATGGTGATGAGGAAGCCACTGAAGACAATGATGATAACGATGATCAGAGCCCATCCTTCTAAACTTTTATTTCTTGCTATGTTAATGTTTCCTTTATTTCACTTCAATAAACTGCTTCTTATTGCCAATTTCTTTTTGCTAATGACGAAAGGGGGAAGAAGAAAAGAAGAAGTATATGCATCAAGTCAGGGGGAATCATGGGGAATCATCCTAATTAACTAATTAACATATAAAATTAACATATGAAATTAACCAAGTCAGGGGGAATCACCCTCATTTATAAATTCATCAAACTTGACATACACTTCTATGTGTTTGTCATTATCAAAAAGGGGGAAATTATTAGAACTCATGCTTCATTGTTTTTATTTCAGGGTTTTGATAATGACAAACCTTGGCTCAATTGATGACATGACTTGAAGCAAAAAGAAATCAAGAAAAGAACAAGTGCTCAACCACATGTGATCAAGTAATGAAAAGAACAAGTACTAGAGACAATGTGATCAAGAGTTGAAATACAAGAATTGAAGAGCCGAGAAAGAAGAGTTAGATCCATTAATTGTACAAGGTATAACACTCAACTCTTCTAGGACATTGGCTCAAAATAGGATGAATTTTGCTCATGCATAACATAACATACTTCCAAGCATAAAAATGTTTTTCGAGCCATGAACATCGATGTTGTGGATTTAAACATCGATGTTTCTGCCTTTGCACAATTCTTCAGAACAGGCAGAAGGCTCAGAACATCGATGTTCTAGTGACCGTTGCTTTTAAAACTAGTCGCAACATAGATGTTCGCATTTGTAACATCGATGTTCCATAATGGTCAGTTTCAATTTGATTTTGTCGAACCAAAATAACATCGATGTTTCCATCTAAACATCGATGTTCCTACCTTTGAACAATTTTTCAAAAACGGCAGTATGCAAATAACATCGATGTTGGCATCCCAAACATCCATGTTCTTGGTTTCAACCATTTTTCAAATGTTGGCAGAAGGCTAAGAACATCGATGTTGGCTTCCCAAACATCGATGTTCTCATAACCGTTGCATTTGAAAACACTTTTGCATAAGCAAAACATCGATGTTCTTCAAATGCTCAGCTTCAATCATTTTTCACAGAAGCAAAATAACATCGATGTTCTTCTCAGATCAGTTTTCATCTCATTTTCACAGAATTAAAATAACATCGATGTTGGGATGTAGAACATCGATGTTTTAGTTACCGTTAGTCCAAAAATTTAAATTTGTTGGACAAAACATCGATGTTATGGCCGTTATTTCTGACAACTTTTTAGCACCCACTATGTTTTGTTTAAGATTGTTTTTGGGTGGATTTAAAATGGCTCTATAACTTTGCAGAGCTATAAATTGAGCATTTTTAGCTCTGTTTCAAAACCAATCAACTCTCAACATTCAAGTATTCATTTCATACATTCATCAAAATTATTATTGAGCCAATATCCTTTTGAGGATTTGAGAGTTGCCTTTTAGAGCTTAATTTTGTATACTCATATCTGCTCTTTGAGAGAGTTCCTTGGTTAAGTGATTGAATTGTGTATTCATACACCTTAAGGGAGGTTAGTTCCCTTGTTGAGATTCATAGGGAGAGGGTATATCTTCCTGTGTGAGAAGTCTTGAAGTGAGGTATCTTCAAGCAAGAGTGTTGAGGTTCATGTGACTTGAGCTCTCAGGTTTAGGATTCTTGTGACTAGAATTCCTAGGTTGTAATGGTTTGTTAAGCACCCGTAAGCTTAACGCTAGATAGTGAAATCTTCAAGTGAGACTTGAAGGACTGGATTAGCCACAAGTTAGTTGTGTGTGAACCAGTATAAAAATCCTTGTGTCCTTCAATCTTTTAATTCCGCAATTATTTCCTGCCTATTTTGTTTTAATCCGAAAAACGCTATTCACCCCCCCTCTAGTGTAGGGCTATTGTTCTAACAGAAACTAGAACCCGAGATGATCAAACCCAAATGAATCAACCATGAGAGAATCGAGACATAAGAGAAGCCAATTGAAAGCCAGGAGCCCAGCCCTTGCAAACCTTGAGATAAGCCGACCTTAAGACATACAAGTTAGAAGCCAGGAACCTAGTTCTCACAAACCATGAGAAGAGGAGGCTAGACAAAAGCTGTGTACCCGGTACCCGCAAATTCAAAGCCGAGGACCCGGTTCTCGCAGACCCCGAGATGAGATGATTCCCAAACTAGAATGTTGAATATCAAGTTGACAAAGATGAGATGATATTTTTCAACAACCCGATAGATGAGATGATTCTATCGCCCCGGGATGAGATGATTCCCGCAAAACCATAAACTTGGGATGAGACGATTCCCAAGTCGAAACCTAGTTGGCAAAGATGAGATGATTCTTTGTCGATGACCTGATAGATGAGATGATTCTATCACCTCGGGATGAGATGATTGCTGAGAACCTGGGACGAGATGATTCCCACGAACCGAGGGTCAGTACCTCAAATCTTTGTGATCAGAAGATTCCTAAAGCGGAGCATGGGATGCTCCAACCCTTGGCACTTGTCACACACATCTATCATTCAAATCTGGTTGTTCCTGTTCTTGTGTTGTTTCATCCTTAGTCTCTAAGGACTCATCAATAAGGGGCATCTGTGAACACCCAAATTTGACCCACGAATTTTGCACTTAAATTTGGTTTTAAACATACTTGAACCTTGAATTAATGAGATGATTCAATCCTAGGATTAAGACATGTCAAGAATTTAACTTAGTGGAAATAATATATTTTGGTAATTTGGACCTTCATGTATTTGAACTCTAGGGTTAATGAGAAGATTTAATCTTAGAATAAAATATATAATAAGGTTTATTTATGCTAGAACATATTTTAATTGCTTGGGCGATTTACTTATTTTTTAATCTAATTATATTGAGATGATTTATTCTTGGGTTTAGAATGGGTTTAAGGGCCCAAGTTAATTCTCCAGAGTTTAGTTAGCCCATTAACACATTTCTTGTAGGTTAGTTTTAGCTCTGATTTTCGTGGAAAATCAGAGTTAAATCATCACTTAATTGGATTTTGTGTTTTTGGTATGATTTTGCTTAAAATGGGTGTTCATGTGCAATTGATCAGTTATGGAATGATTTTGAGGAGTAGCAATCAAGTAATGGAGTGATTCTGTGTTGATTACGCGGTAGGATCAAATCAGAGCTGAATTAGGGGGATTGAGGCTTCGAAAAGGAAAGAACGGGTGGCACGCGGGGGTGACCGGCGGTCATCTCGCGACGACCGCCAGGTGCCGGCAGACATCCAACCATGACCGCCGGGCCTGGTGGACATCAAGCAGATGACCGCCGGCCATGGCAGTCATCCCCTTCAAGAGAAGCCCCAAATCCCCGATTTTGTTTCTTTTTCAATCCTATGCGGTTTTGGACCAGATTTTCGGGCATAATCTTCACCGTTAAGCAGGTCCACGCGTCTAGGTTTCCCACAACACTATAAATAGGACCCCTCACAAACATTTTAGGACACATTATTTTCCACATACACACTCGTAAGCTTTCTTGCTTGGGGAAACTATACCTCTCTAAGCTTAGAAATATATTTTTTAGGCAGAAACTCTGGAGAATTTTCGTGGGAGGCATCAACCATAGTCCAGCAAGGAAAAAATCAAGAAAGGGATCAACCATTGAGCTAAGAAGTGGCAAGAAGGTGGGTGGAGAACACAACCCAATTCAAGGAGCTAGAGGAGGGCTACAAGAGGTAACACTAATCCCTTCTTGTGTTATTCTGGTTGATTATATGCTGATGCTTTTGATGATGTAAGTGGCGACATAATGCCATGTTTAGAACTACGTGGCTTTGACCCTGGTCACTCGGGTACGTAGGTAGTCTCTGTTTTACAACGGGATGCAAGCCAAATCTTCTTCTTCTCCCCTTCTCTTTATTTTCCACACTTACAGACCAGCACAAGGCACACTTGCATTCTTCAATTGCACAATGTTTCGACCCAACACGGGTGGGTTCCTAACACCTTCCCATCCGTGACGAACCCCCGTTCCCATGTCTTTGGTTCGCCATGACCATGTTGCCTAAAGGAGTCATTTGAAGGTTTTTTCCAAGTTTTGTCCTTAATAAATTTGGGTGGCGACTCCAATTTTGGGTCGGGTATTCACAGCAGCCTAATTTTAAGCTCTCATTTTCGTAGCTAGTAAACGCGTGCAGCGCGTGGAATCCTCTCAAAAATGGAAATAGGTTTTCTCTTCCCCTCCGTCGCTCCCGATCTGATAACCCCCTTTGTGTCCCGTCCGTGCCTTTTTTAGTTCTTGACTCCCTTCCCAACCTTCCTCTGCCCTTATTCTACTCTATTTGACTCTAATTTCTATCACAAGAGTTGTCTCAGTCTCCTCCTCTTCGAGGATAGTTTATAGAGTTGGTACTAGGTTAACACCCGTGAGTATGACCACATCTTCACTGCTGGTCATTGATCTTGGGGCAAGCCATGAGCAGTCCGATTTACCGGAGGAGACGAGTTTGAGGGCTATCGTTGCGAGAACATACGCGATTGGAAAAGTCTTCGCTGAAAGGAGGCTTACCCCTAGCCAGATCTAGTCTCTGATGAACGAGATTTGGTACATCAAAGGCAAATTTCGGTTAATCCCGAAACCCAACAACCTCTTTTTGCTTGGCTTTGAGCATGAAGAAGACTGCAGACACGTCCTTAAAGGCTCGCCTTGGTTGGTCTCCAATTTGCACTTCTGTCTCAAATCTTGGACGGAGAACTTGATCTTAAGCTAGGTACCCTTTCGTCTCTCTCACTTTTGGGTCCAAATGCATGATGTACCCTCTGATCTTTCAACTATATCCAAGATAGTTAGGCGGGGAAATGCTTTTCCAATTTTTCTTTATTATGAGCACTCCCTGGAGAATGTCTTAGGGTGGCAGGGTTTTGTGAGTGCTAGAATTGAATTTCTTTTTATTCACCCTCTTCGACCTGGTGTTCACGTTCTCGATACCGAGGGTAAGGAAATCTGGCTAAAATTTAAATATGAGCGGTTGGGCGAGTTTTGCTTTAGATGTGGAGTAATCCTGCACCCTACCTTCAAGTGCAAAAATGAAAAACGTCCTAATGAAGGGAAGGAATTGCCTGAAGATGACAGTTATGGTCCATGGATATGGGCAAGAGAGGTTTATGGGAAACATTATTCTGGACAGAAATCATTCACAAGGACAACACAACAAGCGCCTCTAGATGCAGCGGATGCTAGCGGTGACTGGATGCCTCCCCAAGAGGACGCCGAGGTCCGTACTCCTATGGACACTCAAGGTAAGATGAAGTATGGGACGGACCCTTCCCTCTCACCCATTACCGAAGCGGCCCAGAAACATCACAAAGAAGTGGTACATACAGTAGCTCAAATCGTTGAGGAACTTGACACCAATACTCCGGTGCAGAATTCGGCTGCTAAACCTTCTTAGAAACGGCTTGCCCGAGCGACTCCGGTTCAATATCGACCACCTGCGGAGAAGTGGGTCAAAGCGCATGAGAATGGTGAAACACATAGTTATGGCATGGGAGTGGTGGTACCCATACTATTTAGAGACCCTCGTGAGCCCCTGGAACCCTCGGCTAGCTATCCTACCAAGTGAAGAATTTTGTTAGGCCTATAGTTAGGGTGTCTAACCAAGCTGCAGGGCCTATTTTGGTTTATCGGTATTCAATTCTAAGCCCCCCTTATAACTATATGAGGATTGGCATGTTTTGGCCACAGTTGAGCTCACATCAGCTTTTTGTATCGACCCGGGTTTGGTTTTTCCGTGCTAAAGTCTCAGGTGATTTTCTCGGGTCGCTAGCAATAATGTTGTTTTTTTCTTGTTCTTTTTATTTGGCATCAGCCATGGAGTATGTTGACAGGGATATGAACAGGGGTTATGACTTGTGCAAACCACCATACTCTTCAGATGGTAGAGGTAACTTCAGTTCTTGGGTCGACATCTTTACGGTTTGTAAAGTCCAAACTACCCCTTTGACTGTTTTTAGTCTTCAATGGCACTTTGGAATGCTTTATTCACAAGCCCTATCGGCATGCCCTCCGCTGCAATGCCTTTATGATTCTCCTCTGCTACTGGTGGTATTAAACCCTGTTTTCTGTAATACTATTATATGTACTTTATTCAGGTTCTTTGGTCTATTTTATTTCTGGACTTAGTTTAGGATAATTCCTCTCCTATCTATTATTGGTGATATAGCCTAGCCCAATCCATGAGGAAGGGCCCCCTAGAAAAGTAATGATAGCCTCCTACAAGTATACAGGGTGTTGTAGTACCAAGGTCGTCTCACAGGGAACTTTGCTAAGTACTATTAACAATGTGACACGCGATTGTCTAGAAAATAAACCCTCGAAGAGGAGTCGATTGAGTGGAGCAAATAAGTAAACAAGTAAACAGCAAAGAATGGTAAAAAACGAGATGACAATAAATAAAAACACCTAGGACTTTGGGGAATCCCTTGCCACAATTTCCATGCAATTAAGTGCAACACAACAAAGCCGTGTTCTGTCACTACATGATCTGCCTGTGTAGATCTAATATTAAATCTTAAAAATACTCTTCTTTGAAAGAACCGGTAAACTCAACTAGATCAATAGCCTACTTCCGTAAGCCGTAAAACCCCTTCCTAACTTATCTCCACTATCCATTCTGCCAGTGTTGAGATAAATTAAGAGCTTTAAGTTCTTACCTTTAAGTCTCCAATAGAAAGCACGCCCCTCCCGAGGTCGGTTCCTATAGTCCGGTCTAAGGTTTTCTATAGGAGACTGACGCTGTCACTTAACAATTTTCTAATATAGAATTAAGCTAATTGGTGATCAGGCAACTAACTTAATTAAGCATCAAAGACCAGATCAAAGAAGAATAAATAAAAGAAATAATATTTTAATTAGATTTGTATGAAAATAATGACAAGATCATCCCATAGTCCTAGATTAGAAAATTAGCTAGACATAATTTGAGAAGAAATAAAACCAAGAGAAAGCATCATTTAATTCCAATGTAAAAATTAAATAAATAAGTAAATGAATAAATAAGCCAACCTTGAATTGATGAACAACCTCTTCTTCTTTTTCTTTTTTATCATCTTAAGGGGCCCCACGCCCAACCCTAATACCTATACTATCCCTAACCCCATCCTAACCCAAATCTACCCAATACCACAAATCATGCACCCAAGCAAGATCGAACCTGGGTGGCCTTAGTGGCCCGAGGTCTTTGGTGCCAGTGCAACCAAGAGGTGCTAGGCGATGAACAACCTCTTCACTTCACTTGTATTAATTCCCAAGCTCAAATTAGAAAAGAAACTAAGTGTTTGACAAAGAAATGAATAAAAGAATACAAGACTAATCCTAAGCTAAATGGTGCAGTGATGTTGCCGAAATTGGAAGTCCCATGTGTCTTGTCCTTTGCGTCAATTTATGGTGCACAGGGGGACCATTCGTGGCTATAATCCAATTGCAAAAATTTCCAAAATCCATTTGACAACCCATTCTCCAGCTTGCATGCGGTTAAAGGGCGCAAGAATTGGTCAATTTGACCAAGTCTTACTCTTCCCTAGGTAAAGAAGGAGGACACGTGTGGTCAAAAGCCAAAAGCAATGTTCTTCTTGGCTTGTCAAATTACAAGCATTACACCAAGATTTGGCTTTTTTCTAATTTAAATACTAAGCCAAGGTTGCATGAATGTAGGAGAAAAATCTTAAACAAGTTTTGACTTGGCCAAAATAGTCACATGCATCCTTTCTTCTTTACAACCTTCAAACAGATCCATGTTATCTTTGTTTGTTTTCAAGAAGGCCAAGAATTCTTATTTTCTTGCAAAAAGGTCCTCAAAAACTAGGAAACGAAGACAAAAATTACAAAATTAACCCCAAAATGATGTGTAAAATATGCACACATCACGCCCCCAAACTTAAGCTTTTGCTTGTCCCCAAGCAATTAACGTGAAAACAAGGGTAAAAGGGAGATCACTTAACACGGGCAAAACGAACCGACAATTCCAAACTCATAGAAGATCCTTCCAAAAATATCCCAAGGAGTCAAGAATCCCAACCTGCAAAGAACCCCAATGGGAGAAGTTCAAATAGAACCGAATTTCACCTAACTGGGCAGCGACCTCATTTGAACAAATTTTCCTTCTTCCCCAATTTTGCTGAAAAAAATAAGTTAGTCTTGGCATTTGAAGAAACGAAGTAAGTCAAATAAGCAGGTCCACTCTCCGATCTCCACTAATAACAAGGACATAAATCAAAAGGATCAAAAGGACTTAATTTAGGTTGTAATGGGGCTAGGGTTAAGTTGACAAGAAATGGAAAAAGGAAGAACAAAAGATGCAAATGTTCGAAAGAAAAATTTGTACCATAGCATCTACCCAAGTGAATTGATTTTCGGACGGTCCCAAAGATAGTGTGCATAATGGAGAATTTTTTTTTTCTAACTTGTTTTTGGATTTTTTTCCTTTTCTTCTCTCTTTTTTTTTTTTTGCATGTGAGAAGAGACAATTATTTTGATGAAGAAATAGTTCGTTGTCCCTTTCTCTCTCTTTTTTTTTGTGTTTGCTTGAGAATAGAAGAAAAAAATTAACCATCTCCAATATCTACATGGGCCCCTTGTGTTGTGCCTGAATAAATGAACCGGTAAATCTTCAAGTATGTAACAAGTGCTAAAAGGTACAAAATAATTCGAGCAAATGCAAAAAAAAGAGAATGGAAAAAGGAAAGAAAACGTGATGATAGCCATAGCTTCAAAGTGGTTAAGGTAGCGAGTGTGGGTTTGAAAGAATGTTGGCTATCAATTCGGGCTCAAAAGAGGTTAGCAAGAGAAAGATATATACACATGGGTAGGCTGTGTCTAAAGGTTAGTGTTACAAACCAAAGAAAATGCCTTAATCATATCCAAATAAAGTTGTCCTTGTAAAAATTTCGCCTCGATCGAGTTATGAACCTGTTCTAAGACCTGTTATTAATTCCAAGTTTTTTTTGGATGAAGAGAAAAACAACAAAAAGAGTTAGAATGGAAAATTGGAAACAAATGGTCATCGCGACCCATACAAAGCTTTATTCGGCCCAAATCGAATTCTCCCTTCAAGGCCAATGCAGGCCCAAAATACCTGACATACATGGAATATAATCAATAAAATTCTGTTTGATTGTCAAGTCGGAACCGATAAACCCAATTGAGCGATCTGTGACTTTAGCAAAAATTATTCATGCAAAGAAAATAACAAAAACAAATTTTGAAAAATTTATTCATGCATGTTGGAAAAAATTGAAAAATAAATAAATTATTTACCCCCCCAAACTTGAAGTGTGCAGTGTCCTTATTGCATTAGAATATAAAAAGGAAAGATAGAACCTGTTTTTCTCTTTCTTGGGGCTGTCATGGGGATAACTTGTTATTGATACAAAAGAGAATAATCGTGGGTTGCCTCCCACATAGTGCTTCTTTAACGTCTTGTAGCTGGGCTCGATGCTCCTCATGCCGCAGGTGGGTTGGAGAACGGTTGCACTACCTCTTGTCCGATAGGCTCTCGAGGATCGAAAGGCTTGGGCAACAAGACTCGGTTTCCAATTCTAAGGTCTTGTTTTTGGTTGATCTTCTCATGCTGATATTTGGTTCTTTCATTGGAAATTTCTTGGGTATAAACTGAGGGATTAATCCCTATCAGATCATCAGTGGAATACTCAAATGTTTTCTTGCGTCGCCCCATATCTTTCTGCAACTTCTCTTCTTCTCCTTCCATAAAACCCGCATTTGTGACCTCGTGGTATGTGGAATTCGGTTCCAGAAGTGCATAACGGGGTTTAGTAGGTAGAGGCTTCAACCCAACCGTCAAAAGTGGTTCTTAGGGTGGGTCATCCAGTGACTTATCCAGCTTTTCAAATATCATAGCTTCTTCTGCAGGCACCGGTGACAAGATTTCAAGCTGGCATGCACATTCTGCAATCTCAAGATCTGGATCTCCCGTGTTCTTATTTTGAGATATGCATGCCAAAAGTGGGTCTGCACAGTATTCCTGTGCGAAAACTTCTTTGACTACTTCATCAATGACGTCGATTCAGTAGCATGAGTCTTCTGAGAATCCTTTTCGCATTGCTTCCTCGACATCGAAACTTATCTCTTCAGATCCGACTCGTAAAGTGAGCTTTCCGTTCTTGACGTTAATGAGTGCTCCAGCAGTTGCTAAAAATGGTCGCCCCAGGATGAGAGGAGTGTGGCAGTCTACTTCCGTGTCCAATACCATAAAGTCAACTGGGACAAAAAATTTCCCAATCTTAATGGGAACATCTTCCAGAATGCCTACTGGATACTTAACTGAACGATCTGCTAGATGGAGAGACGTAGCAGTGGGTTTCATATCCCCCATGTTTAGCTGCTTGCTAATAGACAGAGGGATTACACTAACACTTGCCCCAAGGTCGCAGAGTGCTCTCTTGATGTGTACTTTCCCTATGTCACAGGAGATGGAGAAACTTTCTGGATCTTTCAACTTATTCGGAAGCTTATTCTGGATGATAGCACTGCATTCCTCAGTCAGGGCCACTGTCCCATAATCAATCAATTTATTCTTATTGGACAAGATGTCCTTTAAGAATTTTGCATAGGTGGGCATTTGGGACACAGCCTCAATCACGGAATGTTTATATAGAGCTTCTTCATGATCTCTAGGAAGCGTCCAAACTTCTTGTCGTGGACTAGTGGGTTAAGTCTTTGAGGAAAAGGAATGGGTGGAACATAGGCTTTTACTTCGTCTTCCTTTTCCTTCCCTTTCTCAATTGACACAGCCTGCTCGTGCTTTGCGAACTTCACTTTTTGTACAGCCTGGCCATGCTCTGCTTCTTTTACCAGGACAGAAGGTGGTTGATGCTCCGGATATTGGGTTCCACTCCTAAGAGTGATTGCATTGCATTGAGCATTCGGATTGACTTCTAGTTTGCCCGGTAGTCTGCCGGAATTTCCCTGACTAAGGCTAGCTTAAGCAATCTGACATTCAAGACTGTTGATTTTTTCAGAAATCCCATTCACGACCTGTTGTTGTTCTTCCATAAATGACTTGAGTAGTGACTGCAAGCCATCTTTAGGAGCCTACTGATATGCCTGTTGGTTTGCCTATGCAGGTTGTTTTTTAGGAAATCCGGGAGGACCTCTTCCGGTTGGGTTTTGACCGGGCTGTTGAGGTTTCCAGGAGAAGTTATGGTGCTCCCTCCAACCTGGGTTGTAGGTGTTCGAGTAAGGGTCTTTTGGACCCTCTGGTTGATGTAACTGACTTGCTCCTGGCATGCATGCTCATAGCCTCCTTCTACTGGGCACTCCTAATAGCTTCCTTCACACCTAGCACATGAATGGGACTGTCCTTTCCCATTCAACTTCAAGATGGCATCCAACTTGGCGTTCATCAGGCTCATAGCATCAAGTTCAAGAACGCCGACTGTTTTTTCGCCAGGTATCTCGGCAGGCCAATTAAATTTGTCGCTGGCGACGTGCTCGAATAGTTTGTACACATCCTCAGCATCATTAGCTAAAGCTACTCCTTCGACTGCTGCATCAACATGTGCACGGAGGGTCTCGTTTAGGCCAGCATAGAATTTCTCCACAATCAGCCAATCTAGAAGGCCATGCTATGGGCTTCTTCTTAGTGCATCTTTAAATCTTTGCCACGCATCGTAGAATGATTTATTGGCCTTTTGTTTGAATTCCATTATGTTGTTCCGAAATATCATGGCCTTGCTGGGCGGGAAAAATTTCTTCAGAAAAAGCCTGGGATAAGGCAGCCCATGTATTAAATGTCCCAGGAGCTTGTGCCGTCAACCACGCCTTTGCCTTGTCTTTGAGTGAGAAAGGAAAAACGCGCAGCTTGATAGCATCTTCGGAAGCTCCGTTAACCTTGACTGTGTCGTAGATTTCCAGGAAATCTTGCAAATGTTGATTCGGGTCTTCATTGGTGGATCCCCTGAAAGGATCTTGCTGGACCATTTTGATAAGGGTCGGCTTTAGCTCAAAGTTGTTTGCTTGTACAGTTGGGCGGACCACACTGGACTGTGCAAGAGTTGTATCTGGGATAGAGAAGTCTCTGACAGGCCTTCCCCGAGGCCTGTATTGGACTCCCTCGATCACCTGATTATATTCTGCTATCTCTCCTTCAGACGAGGCACCGTCCTATGATTTCTTCTCGAGCCGAAGCGTGCGGAGTTTGGTCCAAAAGGTCCTTTCGATCTCAAGGTCTTGTTTTCCAGGTGGTACTCACGAGCTTCTAGATTCACGCACCGAAGAAATCTGAAGAAGACTGAACAAACTAGACAAACTGGTGAAAAAGAAAAATAAAAATCTAGATTAACCAGATCACAAGGTTAAATAATATTAACGTCGATCCCCGGCAACAGCGTCAAAAACTTGATAGCCTCCTGCAAGTATACAGGGTGTTGTAGTACCAAGGTCGTCTCACATGGATCTTTGCTAAGTACTATTAACAATGTGACACACGATTATCTAGAAAATAAATCCTCAAAGAGGAGTCGATTGAGTGGAGCAAATAAGTAAACAAGTAAACAACAAAGAATGGTAAAAAACGAGATGACAATAAATAAAAACACCTAAGACTTCGGGGAATCCCTTGCCACAATTTCCATACAATTAAGTGCAATATAACCAAGCCGTGTTGTGTCACTACATCACCTGCCTGTGTAGATCTGATATTAAATCCTAAAAATACTCTTCCTTGAAAGAGCCAGTAAACTCAGTTAGATCAATAACCTACTTCCGTAAGCCGTAAAACCCCTTCCTAACTTATCTCCACTATCCATTCTGCCAGTGTTGAAATAAATTAAGAGCTTTAAGTTCTTACCTTTAAGTCTCAAATAGAAAGCACGCCCCTCCCGAAATCGGTTCCTAAAGCCCGATCTAAGGTTTTCTATAGGAAACTGACGTTGTCACTTAACAATTTCCTAATATAGATTTAAGCTGATTGGTGATCAGGCAACTAACTTAATTAAACATCAAAGACCAGATCAAAGAAGAATAAATAAAAAAATAATATTTTAATTAGGTTTGCATGAAAATAATGACAAGATCATCCCTTAGTCCTAGATTAAAAAATTAGCTAGACATAATTTGAGAAAAAAATAAAACCAAGAGAAGGCATCATTTAATTCCAAGGTAAAAGTTAAATAAATAAATAAATGAATAAATAAGCCAACCTTGAATTGATGAACAACCTCTTCACTTGTATTAATTCTGAAGCTCAAATTACAAAAGAAACTAAGTGTTTGACAATGAAATGAATAATAGAATACAAGACTAATCCTAAATTAAATGGTGCAGTGATGTTGCCGAAATTGGAAGTCCCCTTTGGCTTATCCTTTGCGTCAATTTATAGTGCACTTGGGGGACCATTCGTGGCTATAATCCAATTGCAAAAATTGCCAAAATCCATTTGACAACCCATTCTCCAGCTTGCATGCGGTTAAAGGGCGCAAGAATTGGTCAATTTGACTAAGTGTTACTCTTCCCTTGGTAGAGAAGGAGGACACGTGTAGTCAAAAGCCAAAAGCAAGCCAAGGTTGCATGAATGTAGGAGAAAAATCTTGAACGACTTTTGACTTGGCCAAAATAGTCACATGCATCCTTCCTTCTTTACAGCCTTCAAACAGATCCACGTTCTCTTAGTTTGTTTCCAACAAGGCCAAGAATTCTTATTTCCCTGCAAAAAAGTCTTCGAAAACTAGGATGAGAAATTTATTAAAATTAAATAAAATAAAAGCAAGAATAAAATAATTTAATACTAAAAAAAACAAAAATCACAAATTCAACCCAAAATGATGTGTAAAATATGCATACATCAAGTAACCCTAATGAGATGTAACAGAGTCCAACCCAGAATGTAGAATAATCTAGAAGAACACCTGGCACTTGACAGCTGTCTACGAGGGTACAAGTACGGAACCCTACAGCTGTCCACGTGGGAACCCTTAGCTGTTCAGTACCGTTAGATCGAGTAGATAAGGATAAAGAATAGCCATCCGATTTAGGGCATCATATTCACATAGTATATATAGAATAGACAGGGACAAAAATAAAAAGAAACCACGGGGACGGATTCATTGTAACAAAAAGCCTAGAACCACTCTTCTTCTCTTAGGTACTCTCCTCCTCCCTCTTGTAACCCTCAGAGCTTCCTTAATAAAAATCTAATTTTTATCATTGATTCCAAGTTTTTTTATTTAGATTTCCTTTACAAATTTCTTGGTTATATCAAGTGGTGTCGTCTGTGGGGATCAAACGAAAAGCTAAGCTCAATGATCCATCAAAAGATCATTCCATCCATATCTATCAAGTTTTCAACCAAAGATGAGCACACCTAGCTCTGGGAACGCTGGATCCACAAGGGTCCAGGCCAGATCCAACAAGATCCGAGTTAGATCCAACAAGATCTAACGTGGTGGGGAGGAGAACGACAAATCAAGACCAGATCTAGTCGTCAACAGCCAATCAGTGGCCGGAAAGCGTGAAAAAAGAGTTCAATCATGGTGCATCCACCATACCTCACCGTACTTGTCACCGGAGAGAGGGGAAAAAGCCCGTTCTGGTGAGATTCAAACCAGATCTATATAGATCCAGCTAGATCCGAGCTAGTCTACCCAAACCCAGATAGACCTAAGTTGGCCCAACTAGATCCAGGCGATGGGAGCTAGATCGGACCTGATTTGAGGCTCACCCAATGAAAACCAACCCAGATCTATCGAGATCTAAGGAGTCACCACTGTGAACGTCATTATCCATGCTTGATTCACCGCCCTCAGTCGTTGGTGGAGCAACATAACCCTGTGTTATGGTGATGGGAATCTCCAGCACATGAGGTGGACCCTGTAAAGGGAGCAACCATGGAAAAGAAGTAGAAATAGTGATCG
>JAKUCV010001821.1:0-52125 GCA_028386065.3 Turnera subulata
ATGGGTTGTAATAATAAGTTAAGACTAGCGTATGTTGAGAATTGCATATGTGATATGAATTCTACATACGGGTACAAGTTGGAGAACTTGTGGACTGGACCGACCCACATAAGAACCCTACATGGAACGTTATATGTATGTCGTTAGTGGTTCTTATAGATGTATTGTCCTTTGACCTGAGATCGTCAAGGTACCCAACGTATGAGTCATGTACTTTAATATTATTCCTAGTCATCCGTAACTGGGTGGACATAAGGGTAATCATTGGGTATATGATGTAATGTGTAGCGGGTTTTGTATGATCCAGAGGGGATTCGTTCGACCCATATAACGGGTATATTATCGAGTAGGTTTCTTGATAGAGTTGAACTGTTAAATGCGTGGCCACGCTCGGATTATGTGATATGGTGATATCACGGGTATCCGTTTTATACAGTTAACTCGAGGATCAAGAAACATAGATTAGACATATACGAGATTGACGTTTCCATGTCTCGGTCTAGTCTTGATAATGTGACGAAAGGACGATGACATGTTCCGAGGCATAGTGAATCAGTTCTAATCTTGTCGTTCGGGTAGCAATGATGTGTTGCTAGACGCCGCTCTTTGTTTATGATTATAAAATGAGATTTTACAATCATTGTCGGACGTTACAAGTGCCTACAGGGTCACACACATAAACATCAACAATGACAAAAACATATCTTTTACCTCCTATACTCATGGTTCTCATAGGTCCAAACAAATCATATGCAATAATTCAAGCGGTCTAAATGTGGAGTTAGCATGCTTGGGTTTAAAGGAACTTTTAGCCTGTTTACCAAGCTGACATGCACGACATGTAGCTTCTTTTTCATATTTGAGTGCGGGTAAATCCTTCACCAACATCTTGCTTGATAATCTGGATATGAGGTCCAAGTTGGCATGCCCTGGCCTTCTGTGCCACAAGGTTGGTGTTTCTATTCTTGCACTTAAACACTTAAACTCAGAATTAGTAGCATTAACAAAGCATATAGAATAGACATTCCCTTTTATGGTACCAGTAATTACCACTTCTTTATCAACCGGACTAACTAAGTATTTAGATGCTTCAATTGTAACATTAAATTCTTTATCACAGAGTTGACTCACACTAAGCAAATTGTATTTGAGAATGTCAATAAGTAAAACATGTTCAATAGATGGGGTAAAGTCAACGTTACCAAACCCGAGAATTTGTCTTTTGGACTTGTCCCTAAAAGTTACTTTTTCGGTCAGGGATGAAAACATGGATATCTCCCTGGTCATATGCCTTGAGCATCCACTGTCTAGGATCCATTCATCTCTTGCCACCTATAGAAAACAACTAGGTTTTAGGTACCCAAACTAATTTGGGTCATGTGGGGTTAGATTTGGTTCCTTTTGGAACCCACATATATCTAACATTTTCATCTCCACAGTAATAGCAAATAATACGTGGTACATGTGAATGCATATAATTCCTAGAAGAATGCACATAAGGTTTCTTCTAAATCTGTATAACTGCATACTATGATTTGGTTTTCTAAAACCCATATCTGGCCTATATAACATATTCTTTCTATATGGTTTTTCATCAACCAGATTTGACATACTTGACCCCGAATCATAGTTTTTCACATACTTGTGTGTCCTACCATTACTTAAGTATGAAGTATCAAGTTTGTATGGCATACTAGATTCTATCCTAACAAATCACACAGTAAGATTTGGTTTTTCAGAAACCAAATGTGTAGCACCTAATCCTTCTTTTTGTGTAGAACTCCTTTGTTGTCCTAACAATTTGTTCAAATTATTAGTAATACCAATAAATGTCTCCAGAGAAGATTTTAGATCAGCGACATGCTTCTCAAGAACATTTTTTTTCATTCTCAAGAACTTTACACATATCTTTCTTACAAGCATATCCCTTTTCAAGTTCATCATAAGCATTCTTTAGAGAAAATTTCTAAGGTTTTAAATCCTCACTTACTTTCACAGCATCAGCATTAGCTAGCCTAAGTTTTTCAGTTTTATTTTTATAAGCTTCCTCATCAAATTCAAGCAAATAAATTTTCTTCTTATACTCCTTATTTTTCTTAACTACTTGCTTGTATTTGGTATGCAATTCATCAAAAGCATCCAGTAATTCTTCAAGATTAAGGTCAGTAGGATCAGTTACCTCAGAATCTTCTCGGGCCATGAAGCATAGATTTGTCTCCTCCTCAACATCAGAATTGGTTGAGGAGTCTGAATCATCCCATGCCACCATAGCCTTCTTTCCCTTGGTTTTTGAAAAACCAGATCGGTCCTTCTTTTTATAAGGGCACTCGGACTTGATATGGCCTGGACGATTGCAACCAAAGCACACCAAAGAGTCTTTCTTGGGCTCCTCAACTTTTGTGACCTTAAGATTCTTTCCTTTGAGTTGCTTCTTCATCTTGAGGTACCTTGTGAATCTTCTGGTAAGGAGAGCCATATCGGAGTCACCATCATCATCATTTGATTCCTGAACCTTCAATGCGACGTCCTTCCTCTTTGGTTCAATTTTGTCACCATGAAAAATTAACTTGCCAATGAGCTCATCATAGGATAGCAAATTCAAATTTTCAGCTTCTTCAATGGCAGTCATTTTAGGTTCCCATTCTTTGGGAAGTGACCTTAGAATCTTTGCAAACTTTTCTCTATGTGTCATCATCTTTCCAAGTGATGCAAGGTTGTTGCAAAGTATAGTATAGCGAGTATCCATGGCATGTATGGTTTCTCCTAAATCCATTTGAAAAAGCTCATACTCTCGCATCAAGCGATTGAGCGTTGATTCTTTGACTTGATTTATGCCTTCATGAGTGATGCACAATAATCTCTAGATTTCAGGAGCCGTTTCACAAGATCTAACTCGTTGAAACTCACTCACGCTAATTCTGCATAGTAGAGCATTTTTGGCTTGAGCATCAAGCTTTACTCTCTTTATTTCATCATCAGTCCAGAGGTGCATAGGACTGTTCGGCCCGTTGTAAGGATTTTGGACAATGTGCCACATCTCAATGTCCTTTCCTTCAAGGAAGATGTTCATGCGAAACTTCCAATAGTCAAAGTTTGCCCCATCAAAATCTGGTGCCTTGTTCATGCTTCTACCCTCGAAAGCCATGATCTTTATCTCTGGATTTTACTCCTTTGAACTGAGAACGCAGCTCCGCTACCAATTGTAGGCCCAAAAGTGCCTAAGAGGGGGGGGTGAATTAGGCCTTAAAAACTTTTTCGAGTAGAGAGATTTGGTTTCTGTGAACCCAAATCTCTGCGGGATGATTTGGTTTTTGAGATACCAAATCTGTTAAGTACTTAGCGAGTATGTAGAGCAAGAAAGCAAGTAGAGAAGGAGTAGAAGAGGGAGAACACAGAGATTTAGAGTGGTTCCCCCTCACCAGTACTCCACTACCTAAAGGTTCCTTCCTTTAGGATTTTGAAAACACTCACTATACTTAGATTTTTGCGGGATAAACCTTAACCTCTACAAACACAAGCTTTTCTAGCCTAAGCTCGAACCTTTACAAGCTTTTCACAGGCTAAGCTCTAACCTACACAAGCTTTTCACAGGCTAAGCTTGAACCTACCCTCAAATCTAATCCTAGACTTGAGTACCCAGCAAAATTAAACCAAGCCTTGCTTACAAATTGCCCCTTGAAACAGTTATGCACTGTAAGCAGAAAAAACAGATCAAATACCAAATCTTTTTAAGCTCATGTATACACTCAGATTTTGCGCGTTGGCTGGGATAATCTTCCAGAGGTGTAAACGTCCCTCTTTATAGGATCTGAGTGTGGGGGATAAGCTCCTGCAACGGCTCTTTGTACTCCAGTTGACTTCAGTTCATTAAAGCTTCAGTTTGGTGCCGTTATACATGTCAACTCCTTGGTAGCTACGAATTGCCAAATTTGGAGAGTTTAGACCACCTTCTGGAGTTAAGTGGGAGTTAGATGGGAACATCTTCTGCACTTCCATAAAGTCTTCTCTCTTACTTGTTCTCCAATTCAAACTGCTGGAAGTGGAATTTAATTGCTTGCAGGACCACACGTAACTTGCACAAAAAGTTGATGTTAACAGCTTCAGATATGGTATCGGTGAAAACCATATGTCGTGTATTCAAGACATGGTATCGATAGAAACCATATGTCGTGTGTCCAAGATATGATATCGGAAGAAACCATAATTCTCCTGCAAGTGAAAATCAACACAAGCAAAGCTAGCAATACACATGTAATTTGTTAATCATCAAAACCAGATATCATCATGGTTAATCATAATTTAGCATTAGAGGATGATTAACCCTAATTTTTGGTCAACAGTCGCGACATGAGCGCCGGTGCTTGGCGGACATTGCTAGGGATGGCAACGGGGCGGGGAATTAGCGGGTAGAGTAATCCCCGCCCCGCCCCGCTCCCCGCCCGCGGGGGAAAATGTATCCCCGTCCCCGCTCCCCGCGATCCCCGCGGATCCCCTTGGATCCCCATTCCCCAAACCTATCCAAAGAGATTACACAACACAACATCAAGAGCCAATTCTATCCAAAGAGATTACACAACATCATCCAATCTCAAAACAGACCACGAAAATTTTAGGGAGAGATTACACAACATCATCGGCAACCGAATCAACAACACACAACCACAACCAAAACAAAACCTCTCAGTCCAAGATCGGGTTAAAGAAAAGAGACGAAAAGGAAAGGAAGAGGGTAAGGATCGTCGCCGGATCTTACCCACCCATCCACTTGGTCGACGACGGTGAGCAACAGATCGCAAATAGGAAATGGCCACGCGAGCAGCGGCTTACCCCGTTGGCGTCTCCGGCTTCGGGTTATGAGCAGCAAGCCCCGCCGGTTCTCCTACTGGCGCAGAGGTAGCGGTTCGAGGGAGAGGAGAAGAGAGGAGGTGCACACGATGACGATGCACGCTGCAGAGAGGAAGACGAGCGATGGTGGTTTGAGGCGGCGTCTCTGACAGCGGCGGAGGATGGCGGTTGTAGTGGCAGTGTCGGGACGGGAGACAGGGAAGAAGTCCGGGGAGAGGAAGAGGTCCGGCTTGAAAAATCGTTGCGATTCATAGGAGAATATGATTTTGGCAAGAAGGGTTGCTTTTATTCTAAATTCCATCAATATCCGAGTTCGTGGTGGACTAAATTTTGAGAGTGAGGTGAGGAAGAGGATAGGGAAGAGAAGAAGAGTGAGGTGAGTGAGGTGCGGCTGCTGCGATGGGTGGGGTTAACATTTAGGGTTTTTAGAAATGACCAAAATATCCACAGTTAAAAAATTAAATCCATTAACGTTGTAGGGGTAAACTTGTCATTTCAAACTTTGCGGGGCCCCGCGGGGCGGGCGATGCGATCCCCGCCCCGCCCTGCGAATTATCCTCGGGTACAAAAATGCCCTCATCCCCGCCCCACGGGGCAAAAAAAATTCTCCGCCCCGCCCCGCTAGCGGGGATCTGCAGTGATGGGGAATTTTTCCATCCCTAGACATCGCTCCCGGTTTTAGCAGTTTTCCGGATTTTTCCTGTTTTCTTGATTCTGGGTATCTACCGTTGGATCTCGGGATTCAATCCTGACCCTTAGATCAACACCACGTCCAGACCCCCCTAAACACTATAAATAAGAACCCCCTTTCACCCTCATTCTCATACAATTTCTCTCTTTCCCCTCTATGCATGCATAAGCTAGGTGCTTGGAATAATTTTTAAATTCCAAGCTTAGGAATCCTTCTGGGATTGAAATTCTGGAGGAATTTCGTGGAGAGGAGTAGTAGCAAGGCAGCACCGGGAGGAGAGCAAGAAAAGAAGAAGAAGGAGGAGAATTGGAGCAAGCTTGTGGAGAAGAAGTGGAGGAACCCGAGTGGAGAATCCCTGTGCAGGAAGTCCCGAAAGAATCATCATATGTGGAGTTGTAGGCATCGATTTTCTGCGTTCTTGGAATCCCTGGAAAGCTAAGAGGTAGCTCTACAAGTTTGCTGTTGGCACGAGAGACCAGTTCGGCCTCCTTCCACACCGGATTGCTTGTTGAAGTTCTTCCAAAATTCTGCTTAGGAGTGGTAAGCAAGTAGGTGCAAGAGGAGGGCTTCAAGAGGTATCTTGTTCTAATTCTCTCGATTGATTACTGCTGTGACGAATTGTTGATGGTGATGCTGTGATTGAATGTGATGCATGTTAAGAACTACGTGAGCTTTGAACCCATTATCAGGGGGTACGTAGGCAGTTTCTAGTGGTGGAAATGTAGGCTCAATCTTTATTTATTTTCTGTTTTGTTTTTGCCTTTGTTTTTTTTCATTTGTTTTGTTGTGCATGACATATGTTTATTTTTGATTGCACATGATCTAGCGCCAACACGAATGGGTGCCTAACACCTTCCCATTCGTGACAAATCCCCGGGTCCACTTCTTTGGTTCGTCCATCGGTTGCCTTAAGGAGTCATCGGTTGCCTAAGGAAGGTTTTCCCCGAATTTTGCTCTGTAATAAAGTTCGGATGACGACTCCAAAGATGTGGATGACGGTTAAGAAGAAGGTGGTGAGTGAGCCCAATGAATTTTGGGTCGCACAACCGGACACAACCAGCCTTTGATCTCCACAGCCTCAAAGGTCAGCCATTCACCACAACCGATTAGCCCAGCAACCAATCATAGACCCATAAAACAATTAGTAGTTGATTGTGACAACAATCACTCATAGAACAACCACCAACCAGATATGGACCCAGAACAACCAGCAAGCAGTCATGAACTCATAAAAACAATCAGAGGTCGATTGTCACAACAACCACCCATAGACCAACCAGTGAGACCACAATAAACAGTGAATATAATAACTAAAATCCATGCAACAATCAGCCCACACCAATATAGGCCCACGATTTTGATTCGGTGTAAACTAGATGAAGAACAAAATTAGAAATATCATTACAAATAAATTCATGAGAGCAAAGAAATGTTATAAAGAACACAACAAGTTGCTCTTTATTTAGCTGTCAACGAAATAGTTTACAGAAGTACAGAGAAAAGGAAAACCGCAGTAATTGAGGTGTGGAAAATTGTAGTGTCACTTCTTACCACGAAACTTGAGAAGGATTAATTAAAAGAAAGAAGAGATAAAGAGGGGGCAAAATCCAATTGGCTACATGCCTCAATTCAACCCAGGTGGCAGTCTTGGGTTAGTCCCGTGAAATCTTTGTGACGTGACTGCTGGCTCTAAGAATCCAATTGGCTAAATGCATTAAAAGCCCTTTTAACTTCATCACCAAGTATTCTGACCAGCACAGTAATTCAAACCACCCACCCAGAGAGAAGAAGCCTCTCATTTCTTCCCCGAATCCGACCGAAACCACAATTCACAAAAACATCCATTTCTCTCTGCTCCAGACAAGACAAGTCAAGACAACAGTAGTAATAACTAATACAGATGAGCATAAATTAAAAATACCTGACCACAAAAGCATCCAAGTAACCCGCGCCAACCCAAAAAAATATCTGGGCCTGGTCCCCACCTGTCTCCCATGAAACCACCAAAAAAAAGAGAAAAGTAAAGAAAACAGACCTGAAATCTGAAGATATCAGGTGAGTCCCCTGTTCAACAAGCCAAAAAAACTGCTTTTCAGCTAGATTTTTGCACAGGTTGTATCCTACTTATTTGTAGTAGGACTGGGTAGAGAGAAACGAAGGACTAATCCCACCGGACCGGAGTTTAAAGCAAAATTTTTATTAATTAATAATAACAATATTTAATAATGATGGGTAAACGGAGCCGAGGAAGAAGCAGCGAAGAAACCTGCTCCACCGCCTCTGAGGAGATATTTTCCGCTACCAAACAGTGTGTCGGCGCCGATACCTATAATAATAAACCCCTCGCGAATCCTCCCGCCCTCTCCATTTCCTTCCCTTCCCTTCCTTCGTCCAATGCCCTTTCACCCGAAAACCCAAACCCAAACCCAACCCAGAGACCATCTACTACCGCTGCCTCTCCATATATGTTCCATGAAGAACCCAGGCGACAAAGATAAGCACAAACCACCCCCGAACTCCGCGACCACCGTCACTCCTGCTCCCACTTTGACAGGCATGGAGGATGCTGTCTTCTCTGCCTCTCCCTTTACGGCGTTTGACCTGTTGAATTTCGAGTTCAGACCCAACCCGGAACCTGGAGGAGGAGGTGGTTTTGGCGACGAGGCTGCTGCTGCGTTTGAGGAGGAGGAGGAAGAGGAAGAAGGAGAAGAGGAGGGAATCCCTAAGTGTCATCCTCTGGTGGGGATGCAGGGGAATCCAGTGCCGCCCTTCTTGTCCAAGACTTATGATCTGGTGGAGGAGCCGTTGTTGGACCCGATTATCTCCTGGGGCTCCGCAGGGGACAGCTTCGTGGTCTGGGACCCGTTGGAGTTTGCCAGGATAGTTCTCCCCAGGAATTTCAAGCATAACAATTTCTCCAGTTTTGTCAGGCAACTCAATACTTACGTGGGTATCGCTGTACTTTTTCCTCTACTTATACAATACTATCACTCTCTTGTCCCACCCTTCTTCTTGTATTTATTTGTACATGGTTTTATTGTTATTGAATCTGTTATTATTGACCCATCTTTGTAGGTGTACTCGAGGAGCTGTAGGCTTTTTCTTGGTTGGTCTATATATCCTTGATGCTTGCTAATTTGTACACCCTTATGTAATATGGATGGGATTGGAAATATATGGATTGTATTTATTCAGGATTGGAAATGGGTTCCATGCTCTGTACACTTCCTTTTGTACGTTTTGACCTGTGTAATTTGATTAATTCTTCAGTCATGCCATGTAAATGTATATCTGCCTTCGGTTGTAATGGTTCTAGAGGGTAAATTTGGAGGTGTAATTGGGTTGAGATTTTTTCTTTTCGGTTTTTGGTTGTATTTATGATTGTAGAGGGTTAGGAAAATTTGTAAGCGTGTTCTGTACTCGGCTGATACTTTGGCCTAACTGCTGCCTACTTAAAGGACATCCTTCTTCCCCTCCGCACCATTGGAGTGGAAGTTGCATCTTGTGCAGGTAGACTTTCAGGTTCTCATAGAGCATACGCTGTATTGCCAGTTGCTTGCTTGTTGAAATTTCACTGTTTTCTGCGTGTTTTTCCCGAGAGACCCGGTTATTTCTGTGCATGAGATTTGATGGCTTCCGTATCTTTGTAAAGCCTATTTCTTCCTTATATCGTTTACATTCCTATCTTCCCTATTTATTTTTGATTCGCTTCTGGCTCTGGATTCAGGGGTTCCGCAAGATTGATCCTGACAGGTGGGAGTTTGCTAATGAAGCTTTCCGACGAGGGGAGAGGCATCTGTTGAGGAATATTCAGAGGCGCAAATCACCACAATCCCAGCAAGTTTCAACTTATGTCGGACCTTCCAGTGAAGCGGGGAAGTCTGGACTTGAAAGTCAGATTGAAAGATTGAGGAAGGAGCGGAGTATGATGATGCAGGAGGTTGTAGAATTGCAGCAAGAGCAGAGTGGGACTGTCCACCATATGCAGACAGTGAATCAGAGGCTTCAGGCAGCAGAGCAGAGACAGAAGCAGATGGTTTCATTCTTGGCGAAGTTGTTCCAAAGTCCAGCATTTATAGCTCGCCTCAAGCAAAAGAAAGAACCTGGAGAAGTCGGTTCATCACGAACGAAGAGGAAATTTGTGAAGCACCAACAGTCTGAACCAGGTCAACTTGGATTGTCCGAGCAAGGGCAGATTGTGAAGTACATTCCTGATTGGAAGAATCCCATGTTTTCTTCTGCTATCCCAGATACTGATCCAGTTCCCGTTGGTCAGTCTCCTGATTATACGTTACAAGGTATGGTGGAAACGGGTATGAGTGGAGAATGCTTGCCTATTCAAGTTGAGAATGTTGCATCTGATGAGTTGGCCTTGTCCAATGAATTAGGAATGACTCAAGGATTTAGTGGAGCACCAGAACTGGTTGGGGAAGCATCATCGAGCTTGCGAAGTGATGGCCCGCCTTTCAAGGATAAGATTGTTATGAGCCCCCAACCGGAGTTCGATCCTGAATACTTTGTCGCTTTCCCTGATGACTTGGCTGTGGAAGAGAATTTTCAAGCACTTGCTTCCCAGGGGATTGAAGATGTTGTCAAACAAGAAGACGTATGGAGCTTGGGGTTCGACACTAGTGCTGGTATGCCTAGTTCTAGCAATGCTTTGTGGGGTAACCTCCCCAACTATGATGTGCCAGAGTTGGGATCCACAGGTGGTTTCTCGGATGTTTGGGATGTAGGCTCTTTGCCAGCAGCTGAAGTATCAGGAATTGATAGATTGCCGGCTGTCAAACTGGTTGATGACTCTGGCTCAGGGAGCCATTCTGGCCGGCCAAAAGATGATTCATCGTCACAGAATATAAATCCATAGGGCCTCATTTGCATCAGCACTTGTGGCCCTTGTGGAGATTAGTTAGTTTTTAGTGGATGGATCTCTTGATTGAACATTCTTCATTATTGATATATTGAAAGGAGATATCATTTATTAGAATTACTTTATTCTTATTTTTCGGAGATCTTATATCCTTCCGTAGTTCCACTTTCCTGCGATTGAGATTGAATTATCACTGCTGAAATTTACTGTTCGTACTAACGGATAGCTACCAGTTGTGGTTGTTGCAGGTATAACTCAAGATACAGGACCTCATATTCATCAGGGGTGGTGACTGGATTCCTCTATCCCAATGGATAGTTGCTGGCGAGCTGTGACTATTTGGCCACTACTTTTCTATGGGTATATTCTCAATACTACATGGATTATGTTTATACAGCAATCATGTTATAGTTCAATGTCCGAATGTATTAGATTAAATGAATCTACATGAACGGTCTTGTAGAGCTAGGCTTGTCTCGGCAGCCTTGGTACTCGGATTTGTAGCTTTTTCCATCACGAGAGACATGGAGAAGTAAAAGAATGCCATACATTTCTGCGATGGCTGGTCCTGATAAAGGGAAAAGTCCTGGGAAAGAAAGAAGCACAAAGCATGCACGCTCTTTGTCTAGTGTGATCAGATTTTAGAAGGCTGACTCTCTAGCTTTTTGAGTTGGACTTTAAAGGTACTTGCTAATGTATACCAGTGTAAGCCTTGCGCTTTCGCATGAGTTGAGAACAAAGATTGTAACTATGGCCACATTAATTAAGCTGAATGCTTTCCATTCTCCATCATATTCTTTCCCCCTCACATTATAAGGAATCAAATAAATAAGTTTGGCTGCAGCTCACATAATGTGCTGGCTCTTAGCTGGCAGCATTTTCTAAGCAAATGTCTAATAAACAAGATTGTCATGCACCGAAATACTTCACATTTCAATTTTCATAAGAAAAATTGTAAAGTGTTAAACTAGACTTGGTTGGGGCTCAGGAAACCCTCCAAAAATAGCGTATGCCACTATCAGCGGCCAGCACACGGAACTCTGGTAGGCGAAAGAATAGTTCGCTATGTGCTCACCGCGCGGCTGCTTGAGTAGTGGAGGCCCAGGGGAAGATAGGCTGGCCATGACCCCCCCAAACTTTTAATTTTCCCATTTAAGTCCTATGCAATTTATATTTGGTCTTTTTAAAATTTTATTTCTTTCACAACAGTCATTGTTGTTGCAAAAAAAATTTATATTGGCCCCTTCTAAAAATTTTGTCTAGCTCCACCATTGTGCTTGAGGGCTCACTCTCCTCCTTCACGATGTGGGACTCTTTCATTGCACACCCTTTTAACTCTCTTTGACTTCCACTGGCGAAGTAGTCCTTGGACTTCTTGTAAACACCAACCACTCTTCCCTAAAGGCTGATCAAATTCTTGCCATCCCTTTGCCATATCAACAACCTCAATCTATTAATGATCTTCACAAAGTATATTTGTCATATTCATCTGCTGGGACAACAATATTTTAATTGAAAGTGAGAACTGGCTCCCAGGAGCTCCAAATAATCGGTAAGTTTCATGTTGCGCCACTAACAAGGTCTTTGAACACGTAACTTTCCTGCTCTCTAATAAAAGCAGCTTGGTAGCAGAGCACCAATTTGCCGGCCATGTGATGAATAACAACCGTTTAGTCACCGTGGAAGATCAAGTTCGATCTTTGGAACAATCTTTCTCAGAGATGCAACAATCGGCAGCCAAGGATCTTGACGCATTGACCTCGAAGCAAGATCAGCTCTCTTCTCAACAAAAGTTGATGCCTCAGCAGCTTGGATCTCTTCACAATATGATCGCATTACTGGCAGCGAAGGATTCTCCGGCGAAGTCGAGGCCATCAGTGGTTAATCTTGAAGAGCCTGGTATTTTGCCAACTCCGATTGTCGCTCCATCTCCTGTTACTGGTAATAACTCTAATTCTCCAAATGTAGTGAAATCAGTTGATGAGCGAGTAGATGTGAAGCTTGAAACATCGGCGGTTGTTAGTAAAGATACTCCTTGTGATGGTTTTTATCCGAAACTATCGAAGTTGTGACTTCTGCCTTTCTTTGGTGAAAATCCGAGGGGCTGGTTGCGGAAGTGTGTTAAGTACTTTGATCTCTATAAGATCCCAGAGCACTGTAAGCTAGAAAATCGCTACTATGTACTTGGATGCTAGAGCTGATCTATGGTTTCATGGTTTTCTGGATGAGAAGCCGGTGATGTCGTGGAAGGAGTTTTCAGAAGCTTTATTTGTTAGATTTGGGATGCGTGAGTTCCTGGATGTTTTGGAGGAATTTAAGCTACTTAGACAACATGGGACTATCTTGGAGTATCAGGAACAATTTAAGGGATTATGCTCTATGTTATTGGAAACGGGGGCTTCCTTTTCAGAGCCTGAATACCTCTCCTTCTTTTTGACTGGGTTGAAAGATGATTTGCGTCCTTGGGTGAGGATTCTCCATCCATCTACATTGGTTGAAGCCTTTAAGCAAGCCAAACTTCAGGAATGATCCTTGCAGTCTATGCACAAAGCCACTCGCCAGCAGCCTAAGCCTTTACCCTGTTAGGTGATAAGTCCTCCCCTGGGCCATTCTGGTGATCTGCCTAATTCCAGCAAGGCATTTGGTGGTGCATCCACCTGATTATTCTCGTCAATCACTAATTGAGCAAAGGACGAAGGCAGGCGTGTGTTTTCGTTGCGGAGATAAATACTTCCCAAGCCATCAGTGTAAAGTGAAACTACTCCATTGTATCGAAGCAGTCGATGGTTTAGAAGTGTTGGAAGTGTATTCCGGTAGCTTCGAGGTTGGCGAGTCATCTAATTCGGCTATAGTTGTTTCTGATGACACTCTTGAACTACACACACTATCTAATGTTGCGGGAGTTCTTAAGATTGATGGAGAGTATCAAGGTAGAAAGTTGTTGATAATGGCAGACAGTGGCAGTACCTTGAGCTACCTTAGTAGTTCTGTTGCCCAATTGTTGGGTATCACTTTACAACCAGCAGCTCCTCTTTCAGTCATGGTGGCTAATGGGCAAAGAATGATCAGTAATTTTTCCTATAAGGACTTCAACTAGACAATGCAGGGTGTGAGTTTCTCCGGTGATTTGTGTATTCTGGACTTGACAAGCTGTGACATGGTCCTAGGAGTTGATTGGCTCTTACCTTTTAGTCCAGTCTCTTTTGACTAGAAACATTCTTGGCTCTCCTTGAAAAAGGATAAGCAAGTAGTGACGCTTACTGGTAATATGGACTTCATGAATGAATTGCAACTCATTTCTATAGAGGCAATTCACAAGAGCTTTCGATCAGCTTCAGCTGGGGATGAATTGATGATTGCACAGTTATGTTCCTTGGAGAGTACTGGGGAGTCCGATCCTATGCCTCTCTCTATTGCACAATTGTTATCTAGGTATCAAGAATTGTTTGATGTACCCAATTCCTTACCCCCTAGTTGATGTCATGATCACCATATTACCCTTAAACCAAACACTAAACCTATTAACCTAAGACCTTATAGACATAACCATGATCAGAAGAATGAGATTGAGAAACAAGTGGCAGATATGCTGACTTCCACTATTATCTAAGCAAGTCAAAGTCTATTTGGGTCACTTGTGTTGTTGGCTAAGAAAAAGACGGCACCTGGCGTATGTGTATTGACTATAGACAACTAAATGACCACACATTCAAAAATAAATTTCCAATCCCTATTGTTAATTATCTTTTGGATGAATTAGGTAAGGCTAAATATTTTTTTCTAAAATTGACCTGCATTCTGGATATCACCAAATCCAAATGCATCCTGAAGACATCCCCAAAACAACCTTTAGGACTCATCATGGTCATTTCGAATTTAAGGTCATGCCTTTTGGTCTTACCAATGCCATAGCTACTTTTCAAGCCCTTATGAATTCTATCTTTGCCCCTTACCTTCGTAAATTTTTAATAGTCTTCTTTGATGACATACTTGTCTATAGTCCCGATTGGCAAACCCATGAGACACATTTGAGAATAGTTTTTCAAATACTCTGTGACAATAAGCTGTATGCAAAGCATTCAAAATTCTCACTTGCACAATGTAAGGTGGAGTACTTGGGTCATAGATTCTCAGAGGGAGGAGTAGCAACTGATCCAACAAAAATAGAAAACAAGTGTTCCTGGCCAATTCCACTAAAAGTTAGAGAGCTGAGGTCCTTTCTTGGATTGACATGGTATTACAGGAAGTTCATTCGTGGTTATGGTGTTATTAGTGAACCTTTCACTGTAATAGAGGGATTTAGTTGCAATCAAAATTGATGGAAGCTATGGTGTCAGCCCTTGTGTTGGCATTACGAGATTTTGATCAGCCTTTCATGTTAGAAATTGATGCATGTGAAATTGGCTTCAGAGCTGTCTTAATGCAAAATGGTAAACCAATGGGTTATTTGAGTAAAGCCTTAAGTCCCAAGTTTTGTTGGTTTATCAATTTATGAAAAGAATATCTGGCTATATTGAAGGCAGTGGACCAATGGAGGCATTATTTGGAGAATGGCTAGTTTTTCATCAAAACTGACCATGAGAGTTTGAAATTTTATTAGAGCAAAGAATTCATATAGTAATTCAGAAGAAGGGTTTAACCAAGCTTTTGGGATTGTCTTATAAGATCCAGTATAGGCATGGCAAAGAAAATATTATTGCTGATGCATTATCCAAGAAACCTGTACCAGATACCACTGATCCTGCAAAGCTTGCTGCAATTTCTGTTATAGTTCCTGCTTGGTATAATGAAGTCAGCTAGAGTTATGTGCATGATGATGAGGCTAAGCAAATGCTAGAGGAACCCTACACAATATTGACTTAACTCAAGCGTATCTAGATTATTCATTGCACGAAGGGGTGTTACGTTATAAACGAAGACTTTTCACTGGGAAGGATGAACAACTCAGGCAACGATTGATAGAAAACGTCCATGCATCTGCTACTGGTGGGCATAGTGGTATATTGGCGACATATTAGCTCTTGAAGCAGTTTTTTCACTAGAAAGGAATGAAGAAGCTGGTTAAGGAAGTGGTTGGTGCATGTGATATTTGCTTGAGGTGTAAATCTGAACGGATTCCATAGCCTGGCCTGCTTCAACCTGTACCAGCACCATATGTATAGATTTTATTGAAAGGTTACAAAAATCTTGGGGCAAGATTGCAATTCTGGAGTGGTGGATATGATGAGTAAATATGCTCCTTTCATGGCCTTGTCACATCCAATCACTGCAATGGATATAGCTGGTGTGATCTTTAGGGAGATCTGCAGGCTGCATAGGTTACCTAAGAGCATAGTTTTAGATCGAGACAAAGTCTTCACTAGCCTTTTTTGGAGTGAATTGTTCAAGTTACTAAAGGTGAAGCTATATTTAAGCTCTGCCTATCATCCCCAATCAGATGGACAAATGATGTAGTGTCTACTGTCACAAATGGTTCCTGCAAGTGCATAGGGTAGTTGTAGTACTTTATCAAGGTCGTATCCACAGGGACTAGGTTGAGCCTGTTACTCCTTAATTAGACAAATTAGGCTTGAAACAATTAATCAGAAGTGAAATTTTTGGGCGAATGCTAATTAAAACTTAAATCAAGCAAGAATAAGAAGTAATGAGTAGGAAAAAAATAAGAATTTGTGAAGTGTTAGGCATCCGGGGTTCACATGCCTTGCCTTTATGCTCTAAATTGCTCAACAGCATCATGACAGACTGAGCCTGTTTGACGCCCTGTGTTTAATGAGATGTCTTGAAGGGGCTCCCAACCTAATGTACTACCAACAGCTTTCGATCTTATTGATAGTTCCCTAAGCTTCCATCTACCCCCTGTCACTAGAATAGACGTCCACTTAGAGGTGAAGTTTGGTGTTGGTGCTAAGTACCCACAGTCTCCCTATCTTCTTTCGAATGGATAGGGAGTGAAGGCTGACTATTGTTGGTCTAGCACACTTGGCTTCTCCTTTCGGTCCTTCACCAAGCAGCTACTTGATTAAAATAAGCTTCTCAATAATCAATCAAGAATCAGATTAAATTGGTATTATCTTCTCGACTGTGCTGCAACAGGCTGAGCCTGTCGACAACACAAGATCGATTATAAGATGCAGGCGCTCTCAACCTATACTGAACCCATTTGTTTTCACTCACAGGTTCCTCCCAAGATTCTCACTCATTCTAATGCTTTCTCATCAGTCAAACCAAGGGGGAATAAGACTTGGTATTGATGCTAATTCCTCAATTAGTTCCTAACTTCTGTCAAAACTAAGAACTAAGGGTTGGTTGTTGTTGTTCCAGCAACTATGGTTTCTCCTTTCGGTCCTTCACCTAGCTACCTGTAATCATGCATGGGTTTGATCAAGACTCAGACATGGAGCAAGTTTGCAACAACCAAAACAAGAAAAACAGGTTAAGAACATGAGATGAGCAATTTATTGCAATAAGAACAGAGACATGCTTCACCCCTTCAACCTAAGAGGGGTTATTTAATTCATGCTCAAAATTACAAAAACAAAGGGGGTAAAGGATAACATGATGTTTGGAACAATCTGGAGGTTAGGGATAACACGATTTCTGCCCAGAAAAGAGTGCAGAATCGTGTTTCCCCTTGAACCCTTTATTCTAGAACTTCTGCAAGTTTTATGGGTGTTTGATCGAGGGTGAATTCAATGTTCAGTTCTTTCTTCCTTCTTCTTATTTATAGGCGTGGATCCTCTTCTTCTCTCTTCTCCCACTTGCTGGAAGGTATGGGAGTTGGGCGAGTTGAATTTCAGTTGCCCATCATGATCTTCAGGATAAGGCGCCAAGGGAGGTGTGTCGATAGGCTGAATCCTTCAAATCTGCAGGTTTTGAAGACTTTTGGGGAAGATAATAGTTCTTTATTTGCAATATTCTTTGGTGAAATGATTATTTCCTCATTCCCATGCATAAAGTCTTCTGAAACGCTTAGGTTATAATTGCAGGGTTGAAAGTTCTGCAAGTGGCGAAGCTCTGCAAGTGGCTGAATTTTATATCCATTTCTTCGCGTTTATGGTTATCTGTAGATTCCACAGGCTGAGCCTGTGGTGGGCCTGTGTGCAATCTTTCTTGTTTCTTCCTTGCAATTGACTTCAACTTCTCTTGCAATTGGTGTGGTGGCATGGTGGCTTTGTGGATTAAGGCAAGGATAGTGAAATTCAGTGGATAACTTATGATTGGAGAGGGATTCGTGGCTTTTTACCGATTCTGCAATAAACAACAGGCTCGAAACAGACTCAGGCTGTGGCAGAGGCTGTTTTTTCGAATTCCCCAGTAAAATCTCCAAAATCGTTCAAAATGCACATGGAATCACTAATCATACAGTAAGGGATGGAATTTAAGGAAATAAGATGAAATAATGCAAAGCAAGGCATATAATCATGACAAATTTTGAGTAATATATCTAAAATCATGCCTAAAACTATGCATCCTTCATGTGCATCAAAACACCCCAAACTGAAGATTTTGCTTGTCCTCAAGCAAACAGAAAAGAAGAGAAGGCATGATTTAAAAGGAAAAAAAATTAATCTCAATGCATCAAATTTTCACTAGGCTTCTCCCTTGTGATGTCTCAATTTAAACATTCCTTCATTTTCCTTCAAGACTGCATCAATTCAATCAAAATCCTTGTCAGTTGTTTTTAAAAATCACAGGAATAATCTTGCAACTGGCCTCCATACCTTCTGCCATTTGAGGGATTCAGTTAAAGATTGAAAGGTGAAAAACAATACCTCATATGTAGACCTATTACCTCTTGTCTCCACTAATGTTCATAAGTCATCAAGCTAGGATCACTAGGACTTTATCTGTGTTGTATTGAGGCTAGGTGAGGGTTGTCGAAGGAAGGTGGATGGATTGTGCAAGGGTCAATGGCTTGTGAACTCGATTCTTTTGTTCTTGTTCATGAACAGCCTGAGACTGTGTAGAGGCTGTTTGACTTCGTACTTACCGAGGTCTCATGCTGTTGAGCAACTGTGTCCCAATGCTTCAGTCATTCTTGATGTAACCAACGAGTCAAACAAATGGATTCGATTTGTGTTTTATGATAGAGTTTGATTCTCTAGATGTTGCCCTTGTCCTCCCTCCCTTTCTTTCTTTATTTTGTTTTTCTTTTTTTTTTCTTCTTCCCATATATTTATATTTTTTTTTTTTGCAAGGGAGGAGGGAGTACATGCATCCGGTGGCATTCAAAATTTTTGTGCTTGGCTGAGTATGGGCAATCTCATTTTCTGAACTTGATCAAATCTTGCTCACAGGCTCATCGACAGGGTGAGGGTGTTTGAGGGAATTTGTGCCCTTAGACACTGATGGCCCCTGTTCTGGCTGCAAATGGTTGAGGTGGGATGTGCAGGGTAAATGAATGAAATAGGGCCATCGTAATCGGCTCAATTGGGGTTGCAAGGGTTTGATGAGTGTGGGTTGGTGTAGCCTTCTTTGGTGTGCCAAAGAAGGCCTAGATCCTTTCCTTGGTTGTAGACTTTGCTTAAATTTCGCCTTGACAGAGGTAAGGGTCTGTTCTAAGGTAAACAGGCTGAGTCTGTTTCGTTTAGAAAATTCTTTAACAGGATCCTTCTCATCTGACAGAATTCATGAAATGCTGTTGCTTGATTATTCCCGTTCTGCTTGTTGGAAAATAAGACAAGTCTTGAGATTGGAGAGTTGAGCAAAAATAAATGGAAAAAGAATGCATAAATATAAGGATAGGCTCACACTAGGAGAAACATAATAAAAATAGAAGACAGTTGAAATTGCATTGAACATCAGAAAATTCACAAGGCATAAAAATGGCAAAATTGCACCCTAAAATACCTCAAATTGAGAATCCGCAGTGTCCTCACTGCAAAAACTAAACAAAAACAGGGTGCAATGCCAAAATAAAGACAAGCAAGGAAACACACAATAAAAACCCAAAATACAAAAGTACTAGTCTAAGATAGAAAAACGCAAAAGTACCCCAAACTGAAGTCAGGCTATGTGGGTAGGGTGAGTTATCCTTAAACTAGAATATAAGGTGTTGTAGTCATGGGGAGGGAGTTAGTTCCGGGGTCTTTTGCGCGCTGGGGCTGGCTATCGAGGTTCCCCATTGCTAAATATCCCCTAGGTGCAAGAAATTGTCTAAATAAGGTGTTGGATTAAGACGGAAGTTTGACACAGCCTCAGGCTGTTGTGAGCCTGTGTAAGCATCAGATTACCCTTTTTGCAAAATAATTAAGGCTAACTATCAAAAGGGTGTAGAAGAACTTCCCCGACAAATTTCTGAATTGATGATTCCCTCCTCTACCGATTGTAACACCTGACAAAAGAAAACACTCAAAGGAAAAACAAAACATTTCGAACGAAAATAAGGTGAAGAAAACTGAAAATTACCACACTTGGGTTTTCCCAAGTGCGTGCTTCTTTTACGTCTTTTAGTTGGACAACCTCCTTGTTTAAGAGGTATGACGGTTTTGGCGAGGTAAAATCTCCCTGAAAACGCCCATGGTAGGGTGATAAATTTTCAACCTCCTTCGATGGGCTATGAACGGACTGACCCCGTCACCATCTATCTCCATCTCTCCATAAGGAAAACAATGAATAATAGTAAATGGACTAGACCACTTGGATCGTCTTGTACCCCGAAAAAGGACTTGGTCTTCCTTCTTGAAAGCGCGCTTGATGTTTTGACCATTGTGCCTTTTTATGGTTCTCTCCTTGTAAACTATGATGTTCCCATTTATATCCAAATGCGCTTCATTCAATTCTGGAGGGAGAGGTTTTATCTCAATATTTAGTGCAAAATCATCAGCTCCAGTTTGATTGATAGGCAGCTGCTGCTGAACAGGCTGGGCCTGTCTTGGCTTATTTTTGTCGTCAACAGTGTCAACCTGGCAGCAGGTGCTGAAGTTCAAATCTGACTTAGGGGCCTGGAGCATATTGAAATTCATCGTATTTTCTCCAACTCTCAGTGTCACCCTTCCTTTCTCAACACCAATCAATGCCCTAGCCGTGGCAAGAAAAGGTCGCCCTAAAATGATAGGTGTGTGGACATTCAATGCTATATCTATGACCACAAAATCAACAGGGATATAAAAATCACCAACCTTTACGGGAACATCCTCTAATACTCCCATAGGACACACAAGTGAGCGGCCAGCAAGTTGGATTTTCATCCTTGTGGTCTTGATATTACCAAGGTCCATGCTTTGAGTGATGGAAAGTGGTAACAGGTGTGAATACCCGACCCAAAATCACTTGGGCCTATTCACCTTTCCTTTACACCTTTTTTATAACCGTCATTCAGCATCTTTGGAGTCGCCACCCAAATTTTATTAAGGGACAAAAACTTGGGAAAAACCCTTCATGTGACTCCATTAAGGCAATTGATTAGCGAACCAAAGATACTGGACTCGGGGATTCGTCATGGATGGGAAGGTGTTAGGCACCCATCCATGTTGGGGCAAAACTTTGTGCAATTAGAGGATTTTGCATACCTTGTGCAAGTGTGCGAGTGTGAGCACCAAAACACATAATAACTGAATATTAAAAAGAAAGGGGAGAAGAAGAAGATTGGGCTTGAGTTTGCACCACTAGAAACCACCTACGTACCCCGGCAACCGGGTTCAAAGCCCACGTAGTTCTCGACATGGAATCACAGTAATCACATCATCACCAACATCAACATCTCAACAATAATTGGTCAGACAAAAAGGGATTAGGATTACCTCTTGTAGCCCTCCTCTAGCTCATTGGTTCGGGTTGTGCCTTCCACACAATTTTCTTCCACTTCTCAACTCAATCTTGGAGTTCTTCTTGATTCTCCCTTCTTACTGCCTTCAATGGATGATGCTACCCACAAAATTCTACCAGAGTTTTGCCTATGGAACTATTTCTTAAGCTTGGAGAGGTAGAGTTTCTCCAAGCTTCAAAGCTTTTTGAAGAGTGTTTGTGTAATAGAATGTTTGTCCCTTGAAATGTGAGAGGGGGGTCCTATATATAGTGTTCTAGGTAGCCTAGGGGCATGGACCAACTTAATTATCATGGTAATGGCCAAAAATCTGGGCCAAAACCGAGTAGAATCAGATTATGGGCGAAAATCGGGGAGAAAATGCGTTTCTGGAGGTGCATGACCGCAGCGCCTATGCGTTTCAGCCGTTCTTTCCTTTTTTGGTCCCGATTCTCCCCTAATTCCTCCCTAATTGTTCCTACCACGTAAATTAACCCCTAAACTGCTCAGAATCCTCTGTTTTCTTGATTACTACTTCCCTCAATCATCTCCAAATTGACTAATTACACATTGATTCCTCATTTTAAGCCAAAATCATACTAACAACGTTCTTGCTATTAAGGAATGATTTAACTCTGATTCTCCACAAAAATCAGAGCTAAATTTGTCTGCAAGCAAGGTGTTAATGGGCTGTGCAACTCTGAAGAAAAGTCCATACCTTATTAAATTGGACCCTTACATTTATCTTCAACCCGAAAATAAATATAATTGGATTCAATAAATAAACAAGCCCAAATTTAATGACATAAAATACATTTTAGCAATTTAGTCCTTAACATATCCTACGATTAAATCGTCTCATTAGTCCTAGGCATATAAAAGTCTTAATTACTATAACGCATAAATTCTATTAAAATTAAACCCCATCCATGCTTCAACCCAAGACTAACTCATCAATCTTATGATTCAAACATGTCTGGAGTCTAATCTCAATAGAATCTTCATGGGTCAAATTTGGGTGTTCACAGATGCCCCTCGGTGGTGAGTCTTTAAAATTTTAAGGATGAAGCAATGCAAGGGAGGAACAACCAAATTTGGATAACGGGTGTGAGTGTTGTGGACCATTGATTGGAACATCACATGCTCTACCTCGAGAATCATCTCATCTCGAGGTTTCTTTTGGGATTTTCCTGGTCCCAAAAATCATTAACAAAGGATCATCTCACCTATGTTAACTAGGGATATTGTCTACCTCCTGTGGGGTATTCATCTATTGAGGGGTTGCTTTTGGGATTTTTCTCGTCCCAAAAATCATTAACAAAGGATCATCTCACCTACATTAACTAGGAATATTGTCTACCTCCCGTGGGGAATTCATCTACAAGTTGCTAACAAGGATCATCTCACTTGTGTCAGTTAGGGATATTGTCTACCTCCCGTGGGGAATTCATCTACTGAGGAGTTTCTTTTGGGATTTTTCTGGCCCAAAAGTCATTAACAAAGGATCATCTCACCTGTGTTAACTAGGGATATTGTCTACCTCCCGTGGGGATTTCATCTATAAGTTGCTAACAAGGATCATCTCACCTGTGTCAGCTAGGGATATCGTCTACCTCCCGTGGGGAACTCGCCTCATCTCAAGGGTCTTGGGATTTTCTTGGTCCCAAGAGCTAACGGGAATCATCCCGTGGCTCTTCTACATCTTCTCGATGCTCCTCTACGTCGGGACATCGTCCCTGGGATATCTATCCCTCAACATCTTCATCAATTCTATCTTAGGGGCATCTGCCCATAGCAATTCTTATCGACTCTACTTCTACCCTAGGGGCATCTTCCCCTGGCAACTCTCAACGGTTCTACTTCTATCTAAGGGGCATCTGCCCCTGGTCTCGGCTAATCTAGATCAAACATATTCGTAGACCCTTCCGGTCCTCCCTCATTCAGAGCATCACAACTCGAGGCAATTATCCAAAGCATAGGCTCATCACGTTTTCAAGAGACTCATTATTCTAAAGTAAAGTATATGTCTAGCTCATCATGACACACATCATTATAAATTCAAGTAAAAGATCATAAAATGCCCCTTAAGTGATAGGTACACATGTTTTCTTCGCCTCTCTTTCATATTCTCTCTTTCCCTTTTTTTCCTTCCTCTCTCAATTTTCTGAAATTTTTTCAAAAACTTTTCCGCGTGAATAGTGCCGGTCGGGCGGTCAAGGGGAGAGATGACCGCCACTTCCCGGCGGTCTTGCATGGATGACCGCCAGGCGTGGCGGTCTTCTCGTCATGACCGCCCACGCTGGAGGTCATGGCTCCCGAGTCTTCATCTTTTTTCTTTTTGGCTTTTGGGTTTGGGCTTTAGGGTTTTTAAGGAGTCCTCTCATCTCAAAACACTATAAATACAGCTCTGGGGACATCTAAAGACCCTGACAAATATCAGAATCCCTTCGACACACATGTAAAACAAACATGAGTGAGAACTTTCATGCCAAGGTGCTTCAATGGATGGCGAGCATGCCTCGCACATGCCGTTTGAGTTTTACAGTGTTGGGACTCTCCACATTGTTCCAACTTCGTGG
Source organism: Turnera subulata (assembly GCA_028386065.3). Taxonomy (NCBI): domain Eukaryota; kingdom Viridiplantae; phylum Streptophyta; class Magnoliopsida; order Malpighiales; family Passifloraceae; genus Turnera; species Turnera subulata. The sequence continues at coordinate 23,730 of JAKUCV010001821.1, forward strand.
CGTGGTGGTGGAGGAGAACTTGATTCGTGTCGCTGCAAAATTCTGGGACAAGAGTCATCGCGTTTTTCGCTTCGGTCAAGACATGATGGAGCTTTGTCCTTCTATTGAGGAATTCAAAACGTTCATGGGTGCAAAATTCATAAGCGAAGTTGCCATGGTTTCTCTTGCAAAGCTCGTCCTGAAAGAGGTTAGCAAATTTCTTCTCCTGGCTGATGGGCAACTTAGTTTTCTTCTGAATCAGCACAACTGTCTTGACTTATCAAAAATTGTTGACCAATATTTCCTAGGTGGTTCGGAATATCATCCGGGGGAGTGTGATGTCGGATGGAGAGAAAAGCGAAACCGTGCTCTTGCCCTTGTGATGACACATGAATTTCTCCTAGTAGGCTCCTAGGGTGTTTGTCCTCTCCGAGTCGGTGCTCTGGTGGATAAATTTTTTGACAAAAAGAGCCTTACTCCGGTGATTTTAGGTGAAACCCTCCGTTGTCTAGACAAACTGGTGGATGATGTAAGTTTCTGAACATGCCTTATGACATTCATATGCAAGTAAACACGCAGCAGAAAAACGGAAACTAACCAAGGAACTCATGCAAAGCCACATAAACCGTGTAACAATTTTGCTTACCTTGTAAGATTGAGGTCTTTCACTCAATTGCCGGAAGGAATCAGTGAGAGCGAGACAACGGCCTGGCTCCTCTATGGTATCCACACGAACCGTGATAGCTTGGAGTCGTCCCACGATACAAGCCTCGAGCACCCCGGACTGGTGTGCTAGCAACAATAATAACCGGGGCTGTGTTTGTGGTGGTTTTGGTGTTCTTCTTTTCTTTCACAAAGAAGAAGAAGAAGAGAGGAAGTAAGAAGTCTGAAAACTCAAGCACAAAAGCAGGAGCTAGGCTGCAAAACGTGAGTGAAGAGGAGAATTTGATCAAATCACAATCCTTAGCCCCATCCTCCATAATGCACAATAGTTTAAACACTAATGCCCATAATGGTGGACCAATGATGATGATGATACCCACCATTGTCCCCCACTAATCCCAATCAGACCACAACCCACCAAACAAGCATGTCTGAACAGAATTATTGATCCAAAAATCGGCCCTGGTTCAACCATGGTCCAACCACAGTCCAACAACGACCACGGTCCAACCACACCCGGTCCAACCATGGTCCAACCACGGTTCGACCTTCTGCTCGAATCATCGGTTCTATATGTGTGACCCAGTAGGCACTTGTAATGTTCGACAATAATTGTAAAATTCTCTTTTTACAATTATAAGCAAAGAGCGGCGTCTAGCAACACATCATTGCTACCCGAACGACAAGATCAGTACTGATTCTCTATGCCTCGGAACATGTCATCATCCTTTCGTCCCATTATCAAGATCAAACACGAGACATGGAATATGTCAATCTCATATGTGTTTAATCTATGTTTCTTGATCCCCGAGTTAACTGTATAAGACGGATTCCCGTGATATCACCATATCACCTAATCCGAGCATGGCCATGTATTTAACAGTTCAACTCTATCAAGAAACCATCCGATAATATACCCGTTATATGGGTCGGACGAATCCCCTCTTGATCCATCAAAACCCACTACATACTCATCATATACCCAATGATTACCCTTATGTCCACCCAGTTACGGATGACTAGGAATAATATCAAAGTACATGACCCATATGTTGGATACCTTGACGATCTCAGGTCGGAGGACAATACATCTCTATAAGAACCACTAATGACATACATATAACGTTCTATGTAGGGTTCTTATATGGGTCGGTCCGGTCCACAAGTTCTCCAACTTGTACCCGTATGTAGAATTCGTATCGCATATAAATTCTCAACATACGCTAGTCTTAATTAATTATTACAACCCGTCCATAATAATAACCGACTAGGGACATTTAAGAATATATCAAATATAAACTAGGGTTATAAATATGTGCAAGCAATTATCTCATAATCATATTTATTGGAATAACCTCAATGTATATACATGACTACAATCATCCATAGATTGGCTTTTGGGCATATATCTAACAGACGATCCCTCAGCTCCTATGTCTGGCTCTCCCCTCTTGCTTCAGGTATAAATTCTCCCACTCTGATTCTTGAAGCATCATCTTTATCATGCTGATTCTTCACACTTTTCAGATGTGGTTGTATGAACACCTCACATTGATGAACGGCCTCAAACAAATCCTCCGAATTACATTTGTCGTGGTTATTCCTTCTTCTTCGACACCATTCGGGATTGGACCATCTTCATGAGGGACCTCACAGGCGCACAAGTCACGTGGTATTGCAGGTGGTTGGGGATGCAAGAGCTAGTCATTCGTACTTTATGCAAGGACTGGGTCCCACTCCCGGGTCTAGAGAAATCCACATAGTATCGTCCAAACAGGATCCTGAGACAATTCGGCATAAATCAAGTAGTTCCATCAACTATCCCAACTCCTACCACAGGACCCATGGAGACGGCTGCTCTAAAAGTCGTCAAAGGAGGTTGGGCTCTGGCCTTGAGAGAAGGTACTGGTGGTCATTTCGAGATACACCCCTCATTGGCATATTTGGAGTGGCTGAAAGAGGATGTGGCTGATACTGAGAGGTCCCTGCGTCTAATGAGAGAAATATTCTTAAAAGAGTTGGTGCCCCTAGGCTTTGGATTGCCCAATCGTCTAGTCAAAGAGAAGAATGGGGACGGTGCTCCAAGTCGAAAAAGGTACAAGAAGGATTGAGTCTCATTCCAACAACTATCCCTTTATACTTATAATGCATGCGAATAAATGAGTGAACAAACTCCCTTTATGTTTTGTCAATCTTTGGATTATCAATTATAATAATGGAACTGAACCCTTGTTGGGCTTCCTACGTACCCATGACCCCTTTTTTTTTTTTTAGGCTCACGAGATCAGGCTCACGTAGTTCTCTGCTTTGGTCAATTGTTTTGTCTCTTTGGATGAGAATTTTTCCTTGCTTAAATGGCTTGATCAGAGACCTCTATCTAATTAGGGCTTTGATCAAGATTATTATCATTAATAGTCCATTTTTAGATTAACGTCCAGATATTTCAGGGAGTTTGTCCAACACACCATATTTATATGAACCATATATATAGAAAGACATCATTGAAATTACAGAAAGAGTGCCCCTTTTATTGAAATGAAACACTACATAAACTTCCCCATTAAACTCTCAACTAAGCACTCTGCAAAAGTCAACACACAAATCCTCAAGCGATCCCACCTTCCCCAAAGAGATGCCTACAACCAAAATTCCCGTCTTCATCTATCCTCCTCTTTTCTTCTTCATCTTCCTCCCTTACTTCTTCGGGATAACAGTCTAAGAATAGCTCAAATCCCAGTTTTCTGGTCTTCGTGAAGCTACACATCCATGGTTCAGAGAAGCTGCAAAAGGGAAAGTCCTCTCATTCCTTCACATAATATCCATTCAGTGTTTTGAAGTATAGAGTCATGGGAAAATTCCATTCCCGTTTGTTCTTGCCAGCTGCTGCCTTAGCTTGGTTCTTTACCTTTTGCTCTTCTAGCTCTACCGTAGTCGGAACATATCCCAAACCAAAAGGAAGCACAGCACTCGAAACTTTAGGGACCTCTATCACTCCTTGCTGCCTCCTTCCTAATCCCATAATCGGAAAATACTTCATCTTTCCCATAATGCTCATGACCGATGAATTACCAAATGGGTCATAATAAGGAGGTCTCATAATGGGCTTATCTGTCATTATGGTACTAATAGATTCGAAATCAAAACCAAATAAAGACACCTCTTCTTCTTCTTCAATCCCACATATCGGTTTGATATTCTTTTCAGCCATTTCCCCTTTAATGGTGACTATCCCCCCTTTGTAAGGGAACCGCAACATCTTATGTAAGGTGGAGGCTATAACTCGGGCTTGGTGCAGCCATGGTCTTCCAAGGAGCAAATTGAAACTCGATGCGATATCGAGCACTTGGAACTCTACCAAGAAAGAGGCGGGCCCGATGAAAACTTCCAGTTTCATCATGCCCAAAACACTCCTCTTCTGGCATTGTCGTATGCCCTGACCATAGTTCGGAGGGTAGGAAATCCGCAGCTTCAAATCCTAAGGAACTAGCGGTCTTTAATGGACAGACATTCAGGGCAGATCCATTATCTATTAATACCAAGGGTATCTGGTTTTTCTTGGCCTGAACGGTTATGTATAAGGCATCAATATGGGCTTCCCTACCCAAGGGGAGGTCTTTGTCTGAGAAGGATATCTGATTGTCAACTTCTACTAAAGCTATCATGTTGGCTAATGCATCTGGTGCAGTATCAATGGGGACATGGGCCTTGCTTAAGGTTTGGAGTACCTTTTATCAATGTGGACGAGATGAAATCAGTAAACCGCAGATAGAGATATTGGTCTGAGTCTTCTTCAGTTGCTTTATCACCATGTCTTCTTCAGGATCTGTTATTTCTTCCAGTTTATCTAGGTGAAGGGGAGCCCTTCTTGTCACCCTTCCCGATCTAGTGATGACATCAACTTCTTCATCAGAATCTTCATACCAACTCAGATCGAGCACATAGCATGGCAGCTCAGACGTGGAATCGACCTCCACCATGTCGACTTCTCCAAGTAAGGGCAGGGGATTCGACTCAACCTGTAGTGGGGCCTGAACAACAACATGGTTCACCTCGGCGTGCTTCTTTCCTTGGGGCGCATTAAAATTCCTTCTAGAGGTCTCTATAGGCATCCTGATCTTACCCGAAATAATAGCATCTTCCAATTGTATTCCTGCCCTAATGAGTGCTTTAAAATTGGCATAATAATTGCCAACCATACGATCATAGTAAATTGGCTGCAGGTTCTTGATCACCATCTGCACTTGTTCTTCTTCTGTAGGTCTGTCCACCATTAAGGATGCCTTATTGCGCCACCTCGAGATGTATGCAGAAAACGTCTCTTGAGCCTCTTGCTTGGTTGTCTCAAGATCCCTTTTGGTCACATCCACCTCAGTATTGTAATTATATTGCTTCAAGAATTCTTTACAGAGGTCCTCCCATTTGCTTATCTTGCTCTCATCCAAGGTCATGAACCATCTCAAAGATCCTCCAGATAAAGTTCTTTGGAATAATTGGGTCATTAATTCAGGCCCAATCCCCATAGGTTGTAGCATCCTCACATAGATCTTCAGGTGAGTTATGGGACATCCTGTCCCGTTAAACTTCTCGATGTCTGGCATCTTAAACTTTTCAGGCAGGCGGGCCTCGGGGAATAAAGACAAGCGATCCAAATTCCAATCGTTCTCTTTCTCCTTCATGGTTCTCAGTAGATCCTCCAATCTTCTAAGTCTCTCCCCATCTCCCTTAGATTCTTACACCACCAAATCACCATCCTGAACTATCACCACATTATGCTTGCCATCCGGTTTTGAATTTTGTCCCCTATTACTCCTAGAGGACGTCGTCTTTCCTTTCTTTAGGGCTTGGAGTGCTTCCATGATATTCGGATCCTTGAGTAAATTCAGAATTTCCTCCGGCACTTTGACACCATTTTCCTCACTCATGTTGTCCTAATGTTTAAAGGACTGGTGTTAGGGCCTTTGACTCCCCAGAGACTATCTCACACATGTCTTTCCGGAATTATATGGGGGAACGAACAAAGGGGCACCTCATGTATTTCTACTTGAACTCACAACAACAAACACTCAAATGATTCATCATGCATGAGATGCTCTGGGTATGCAGCTAGTTGGGGGCTAAAAAGACTGCCGCTAAGGAATAGTTTGGCCTACTGATATGTGATAAAAGATATCGCGTGAGATCCAAGGCCCATTAATCCCAATCATTGCATAAGCAGTGAGAAACCGGTTCACACAAGCCACAATCACTTAAAGAAAGCATTATAGCGGACTTGGATCCCCTGGCCTTCTTACGGTAAGGGCTTCACAACATTTAGTACGAATGTAGAGCACTTATGATGACACATAAAAAGGCATACAAGATTCAATAATTGTACAAAGTTTCTTGAACCCTCAAGGTCCCCAGTGGAGTCGCCAGCTATGAATACCCGACCCAAAATCACTTGGGCCTATTCACCATTCCTTTACACCTTCTTCATAACCATCATCCAACATCTTTGGAATCGCCACCCAAATTTTTTTAAGGGACAAAAACTTGGGAAAAACCCTTCATGTGACTCCATTTAGGCAACTGGATAACGAACCAAAGATGATGGACCCAGGGGTTCGTCATGGATAGGAAGGTGTTAGGCACCCATCCATGTTGGGGCGAAACTTTGTGCAATTAGAGGAATTTTTATGTCTTGTGCAAGTGTGCAAGTGTGAGCACCAAAACACATAATAACTGAATATTAAAAAGAAAGGGGAGAAGAAGAAGATTGGGCTTGAGTTTCTACCACTAGAAACCACCTACGTACCCCGGAGACCGAGTTCAAAGCCCAAGTAGTTCTCGACATGGTATCACAACAATCACATCATCACCAACATCAACTTCTCAACAACAATTGGTCAGACAAAAAGGGATTAGGATTACCTCTTGTAGCCCTCCTCTAGCTCCTTGGTTTGGATTGTGCCTTCTACACAATTTCCTTCCACTTCTCAACTCAATCTTGGAGTTCTTCTTGATTCTCCCTTCTTACTGCCTTCAATGGATGATGCTACCCACGGAATTCTACCAGAGTTTTGCCTATGGAACTATTTCTTAAGCTTGGAGAGGTAGAGTTTCTCCAAGCTTCAAAGCTTTTTGAAGAGTGTTTGTGTAATAGAATGTCCGTCCCTTGAAATGTGAGAGGGGGGTCCTATTTATAGTGTTCTGGGTAGCCTAGGGGCGTGGACCAACTTAATGATCAAGGTAATGGCCAAAAATCTGGGCCAAAACCGAGTAGAATCAGATTACGGGCGAAAATTGGGGAGAAAACGCATTTCTGGAGGTGCATGACCGCCATGGCGGCGGTCATCCTATGGATGACAGCTAGGCCGGGCGGTCATGGGTGGAAGACCGCCCAGGCCCGGCGGTCATCCCGAGATGACCGCCCGCGCCTACGCGTTTCACCTGTTCTTTCCTTTTTCTTTCCCGATTCTCCCCTAATTCCTCCCTGATTGATCCTACCGTGTAATTGACCCCTAGACTACTCAGAATCCTTTGTTTTCTTGATTACTACTTCCCCCAATCATCTCTTAATTGACTAATTACACATTGATTCCTCATTTTAAGCCAAAATCATACCAAAAATATTCTTGCTATTGTGAATACCCGACCCAAAATCACTTGGGCTTATTCACCTATTCCTTTCACCTTCTTCCTCGAGTCAATCCCATAGATTGGAGTCGCCACCCAAGTTTTATTAAGGGCAAAACTTGAGAAAACCCTTCATATGACTCCTTAGGCATCCGGTCATGGCGAACCAAATATATGGGATCGGGGGTTTGTCACGGATGGGAAGGTGTTAGGCACCCATCTGTGTTGGGTCGAAACCTTGTGCAATCAAAGAGCATAAATGTGCCTTGTTCAAGTGTGCAAGAGTGTGGAAAGTAAAGAAAAAGGGGGAGATAGAGACTTGGCTTGCATCCCGTTGTGAGACCAAGACTACCTACGTACCCGAGTGATAGGGGTCAAAGCCACGTAGTTCTAAACATGGCACATAGTGGCCACTTACATCATCAAAAGCATCAGCAATCAATCAGCCAGAATCAATCAAAAAGGGTTTAGGATTACCTTATGAAGCCCTCCTCTAGCTCCTTTTAATGGGTTGAGTTCTACACCCACCTTCTTGCCACTCCTTAGCTCTATAGTTGATCCTCTTTTTGATTCCTCCTTGCTAGACTACTGCTTAATGCTCCCCACAAAAATCCTCCAGAGTTTCTGCCTTAGAAAATATTTTTAAGCTTGGAGAAGTAGAGTTTCTCCAAGCAAGAAAACCTTATGGGTTTGTATGTGAGAAAGATTGTGTGTCCCCTGAAATATGTGTAAAGGGTCCTATTTATAGTGTTCTAGGAAGCCTAGGGGTGTGGGTCAGCTTAATGGTGAAGATTATGCCCGAAAATCTGGTCCAAAACTGCGTGGGATCGAAAAAGAAACAAAAATCGGAGAATTTCGGAGATTCTGGGCACCCATGAGCTCCATGGCCGGTGGTCATGGCTTGGATGACCGCCATGACCGGCGGTCATGGCCAAAAGACCGCCAGGGCCCTCCCGGTTTTGTGCGTTCTTTCCTTTTTTGCTCCTCAATCCCCCTAATCCAACTCTGATTTGATCCTACCGCATAATCAACCCCTAATCTACCAAGAATCACTCAATTACTTGATTAGCACTCCCCCAAATCATTTCATAATCAAAAGATTACACATTAACACCCAAAATCATACCAAAAACACAAAATCTACTTAAATGATAATTAACTCTAGTTTTCCACGAAAATTAGAGCTAAAATTGATCTGCAAGAAATGTGTTAATGGGCTGGACAAACTCTGGAGAATAATTAATTTGGACCCTTAAATCCATTCCTATCCCAAGAATAAATCATTTCAATATAATTGGGTTAAAAACAAATAAAAGGCCCAAAGCAACATATTTTAATGCACATAAACCTTATTATACATTTTATCCTAAGATTAAATCATCTTATTAATCCTAGGATCAAACACACATGAAGGTTTATATTATCAAAATACATTAATTCCACTAAGTTAAATTCCTATCATGCCTTCACTCAAAATCAAATCATCTCATCAACCTTGAGCTTAAGCATGTCTAGAATCTAATTTTAATGAAATGTTCGTGAGTCAAATTTGGGTGTTCACAGATGCCCCTCGTTGATGAGTCCTTATAGACTAAGGGCAAAACAACGCAAGACAAGAACAACCAAATTTGAATGATTATTGTTCCTGGTGTGTACCATGGGTTGAAGCATTCCATGCTCTGCTCCGGGAATCATCTCATCCCGAAGGTTTGAGGGGCTGGCCCTCGGTTTCTAGGAATCATCTCATTCTAGATTCTCAGGAATCATCTTATCCCGAGATTTGTGGGACTGGCCCTCGGTTTCTGGGAATCATCTCATCCCAGATCCATGGTTGTCGGAAATCATCTCATCCTAAAGGTTCGGGATTTATCTCCTTGGGGAAACTTTCCTTTTCTTGAAAATATATCATCCTTACCCTAGAGGGATTTTTTCTAATGCACTATCGGCACGGTACCCTAAGTGGGGTTTGGTTACGTATTCTTACTTCAACCAGGGTGTTTCGTCTCCATATCATCGTTTGTCTTTCTCAGAGGGACATAGTCAAAGAGACTAAAAAGGGTGTCAAGAGATCTTATCCATGAGGATATAGCCAAGCAACTAAAAGAGGGATCAAGAGATCTTGTCCATAAGGATATAGCCAAGCGACTAAAAGAGGGATCAAGAGATCTTTTCCATGAGGATATAGACAAGAGACTAAAGGGGGATCAAGAGATCTTATCCATGAGGATATAGCCAAGCGACTAAAGGGGGATCAAGAGATCTTGAGATCGGAGGCTTAACATGCCCCTTTATCCATAGCTGGATGTCTACTCTATTTCTCAAGCTCACCGGTCCATAATCAACAAAGGTTTGGGTACCATGCCCCTAGTATCATTTCACAAAAGGGTTTGTCCTTACAACTCGTTTTATAGAGAATGCCCTAACTCATCAACAAATATTGGGGCTTACATCTCCTTGAATGCCCAAGACAACAAACAACAACTTAAAAAACTTGGGCCTTATATCTTCTCAAGAATGCCCAACATAAAAAAAAAAAACAGGGTGCCGCCGTGGCCCTAGGGTCTACGGGTGATCATAATGTCTACATCTCGAATGCGGGTGTGGCAAGCCCGTTATTCTACAGGTAAAGTCATCTAAAGATTCGGGCATGCCATGCCCCTCCAGTCATTAACCCCAGGAAATGTAAGTCTACATCAAGTGATGAATTTAAGATGTTGTCACTTTCATTGATCATTTGTCCTCAACCAAGTCTACCTTCTCAAGGATTCCATATTCTACATGTAAATGATGCATGAGCATGTCTAAGTGTGTCGTCTTTTCAATGCATGGGGATGCCCTTAGTTTCTACATGTGAGTTTATGGATGCAAGTGCTTGTGACATGTTTCTCCCTTTTCTCTCTTTCCTTTCTCCAGGTGCAAGTGCTTCCTAATTCTACGTGATGTGTTTGTTTCTTGAATGCAAGTGCTCTCTACTTCTGCATGGTGTGTTTGGGTGTAAATGCCCCTAATATGATGCATGGGCATTGAAAATTATTCAAGCCAGGGTGAAAGTTAAGCAACTTGAGAAAACGAGAGTTATCCCATCAAAAACACAAAAGCTTCAAAGAGAAGAATTCCCAATGACTATGAACTCATTCATTTCAAATTCTAGCTGAGACCCCAGAGGTGAGCATTCCTTGTAAAAAGGTTTTGATAGATAGATTGTTCAATCAAGCCAAGGCAGATGGATGAATGGATATCCCTTCGAAAATATATGGAGGCAACGTGCCAAGGTGCTTGTGTACCCTTTTTGCTGAAACCGAGTGGTTCGGGAATTGCCAGAGCAATGTGATCTAGCATGTAGATTTCTCTTTGTCGTCATTAACTACTACCCCACTTTCAGTTTGGCCAAAACTTTTGCGTAGGCTGCCCTCTCGGGTTTTCAACCCAGCAGGCTTGCCTTAACTTTTGCCTAAGCCGCCCTTCCGGGTTTTCAACCTAGCAAATTTCTCTCTTTTTTCTTTTTTTCTTTTTTTCTTCTTTTTTTTTGTGGGAGTAGCAACCATAGGCAAAAAAATACTGAGACCATGAAGCTTAGGCAAGATCGAGACCACTCGGGCTGGGTATACGCGTATGACCAATGAGGAGGTAGCCTATCGACTTTAGTGAGGGGAACCAAGAATTACATGTCTGAGTGACAAGTGATGACCGGATCCACAGTGGATTTTCTCGAGAGAGGCGGAATCGATTGACAACTATAATTCCATGAAATACAAGTCAACAAAAGAGAGCCGAATACAATCAACAGTGTGGATGCGTATCAATCAATGACTCCAATATTTCCATTGAATCAATATGGGAACCAACAATAGTCCGGGCCCGTTGTGGGATTACCTACGTATCTGTGGATGTGGTGTCGGGTTTGAGATGAGGGTGTTTTGTGGAAGGTCAAAGATGATGGGCTTTTGGTAGAATTTTTTTGTGGAAAGCTAAAGGTAACAGGGGAACACTTGTCTTCTTCATTGCAATTTCCCAATTTCATAAAACGAATTATTCAAGTACTAAGGGTCACTTTCCTTTCCTCGTTTCTTTTTTTTTTTTTCGATTTTCTTCTTTTTCTTTTCTTTTTTTTCAATTTTTTTTCTTTTCTTTCTATTTTTTCCCGAGGAGAGCGCCCCATTCTGAACATGTGCAACTGTATAGGGCTCTTTTGAGAGCGAGATTTCATCTTTGGGAAGCAATTCTTCTTAGACAAGTGTTCAAGGTAGATGAGATGAGGTCAACATGGATGTCGGGCTTGATAGGTATTCAAAGGTCAAATCAGGTAAGTGTTTGAAGATCAAGCATGGGTAAGTGTTTGGAAATTAGTGTAGGTAAGGTTGGATTACATCCTCAGAATCAGGTCTTCGTAGTTCGTTTTGTGGTCCCTTAGATTGATTCAATGGAAAATATTGAAGTCATGCACAATTTGCCACATATACCCAAAAGGTAAGGGAATTAAGGAGGGTCCCATGGCAGTGTCTCTGTTCGATACCCCAGCTTTGTTCATCCATTTGGCTTGTCAAGTTGGTCCCTCATTGTATGACTCTTCCTCAGCTTGTCATATTGCCTCATCGGTTCGGTTCATAAGTAAAAATTGGGGCTTACATCTATGTCTTTGAAGAAGGCCCAATCAGGTCACCTCGTCTCTCCTTCTCCTACCATGAATACTAGGGCTTACATCTCCTCTCATAAGAAAGCCCAACCAAGTCGTCCCATTTCCCCTCTTCCGCCTTCCGCCATAGATGATGGGGCTTACATCTCCTGTCACGAGAAGGCCCAAAGTCACCTCGGTGTCTCAAGTTGATGCTTCCTCATTTACTCTACCTTCTTCTCACCTTTCGCCTCAGGATATCTCCATGGTTCCCAATGTCTTCCCTATCCCCCTTTCTCGTCGTCTTGTGACGTAGCCATCATCCCTAATTTCTTCACCATCCCCTTTCGACTAAGGCATTACCCACCACTGGTGTCCTATGGATTCAATTCTAATGATAGAGTTCATGGTCATCAGGGATCCTAGACTTTTCGTTTTCTTTGAAAATATTTGGAAATGGTGGAAAATATGATGGGTTACATTTGCAAAACACGTTTCTTATCCTTTTAAAACATCTCTTTGAAGACTTAGGTCTAAAAGATGGAGATTTAAAAAGTGAGACACCCTAGCTCAAAATTGTGTTTTATCCTTTGAAGAACGTGTAATGCAATATTCAATGTATGCAAATGCAAATTCGTAAACAAGGTAGACTGGACATAGAGGACAACTAGGGAGACAACACCAAAAATTTATCACCGGCTTAAACATGCATACCTACTTCCCTAGGGTTCCTTTACTTGACTCATTGATCCACACTATGCAATATAGCACCCTACGCAAAGTTAGCACGGCGGTCCCGCTAACCGGTTAGCGGGCGGGGTCAAGGGGCAGCGTCCCTTGCCGGTGCGGGGCGGGCCCAGCGAAATTTTTTTTCTATACTGTACACTTTCCTATGTATTTTTTATTGGTTTTTCTGATTTATCAAAACAAAATCACTCTATTTACACATACAAAAATCTACAATCAAAATCACACAACAAATGCACATACCACTTATTGATTCAATATGCATGAGATGCTCAGGGTATACAGCTGGTTGGGGCCCAAAAGACTGCCGCTAGGGAATAGGTTGACCTACTCACATGTGATAATGGATATCACGTGAGGTCCGAGGCCAGTTAATCCCCATCAATGCTAAGCATCGAGAAACGGGTTCATACAAGCCACCATCACTTAAAGAAAGTATGTGATGGACTTGGCTTCCCTCGCCCTCTTACGGTAAAGGCTTCACATAAATCATCATGAATGCAGGGCACTTATGATGACAAATAAAAAGGCACACAAAGCTCTATGATTGCACAAAATTTCTTGAACCCACTACTTCCCCAGTGGAGTCGCCAACTGTGATTACCCGACCCAAAATCACTTGGGCCTATTCACCTTCTTCCTCGGGTCAATCCCATATCATTGGAGTCGCCACCCAAGTTTTATTAAGGGCAAAACTTGGGAAAAACCTTCATAGTGACTCCTTAGGCAACCGGTCATGGCGAACCAAAGATATGGGATCGGGGGTTCGTCACGGATGGGAAGGTGTTAGGCACCCATCCGTGTTGGGTCGAAACCTTGTGCAATCAAATAGCATAAATGTGCCTTGTGCATGTGTGCAAGAGTGTAGAAAGTAAAGAAAATGGGGGAGAAAGAGACTTGGCTTGCATCCCGTTGTGAGACCGAGACTACCAACGTACTCGAGTGATAAGGGTTAAAGCCACGTAGTTCTAAACATGGCACACAGTGGCCACTTACATCATCAAAAGCATCAGCAATCAATCAGCCAGAATCAATCAAAAAGGGTTTAGGATTACCTTATGTAGCCCTCCTCTATTTTTTTGCAGTGGGTTGAGTTCTACACCCACCTTCTTGCCACTCCTTAGCTCTATAGTTGATCCTCTTCTTGATTCCTCCTTGCTAGACTACTGCTTGATGCTCCCCACGAAAATCCTCTAGGGTTTCAGCCTTAGAAAATATTTCTAACCTTGGAGAAGTAGAGTCTCTCCAAGCAAGAAAAGCTTATGGGTGTGTATGTGAGAAAGATTGTGTGTGCCCTGAAATGTGTGTGAGGGGTCCTATTTATAGTATTCTGGGAAGCCTAGCGGCGTGGGCCTGCTTAGTGGTGAAGATTATGCCCGAAAATCTGGTCTAAAACCGCGTGGGATTGAAAAAGAAACAAAAATCGGATATTTTCGGAGGTCCTGGGCATCCATGACCGCCATGGCCGGCGGTCATGGCTTGGATGACCGCCATGACCGGCGGTCATGGCCACAAGACCGCCAGGGCTTGGTGGCCATCCCGTGATGACCGCCGGGCCCTCCCGGTTTTGTACGTTCTTTCCTTTTTTGCTCCTCAATCCCCCTAATCCAGCTCTGAATTGATCCTACCGCGTAATCAAGCCCTAACGGTCATGGCCACAAGACCGCCAGGGCTTGGTGGCCATCCCGTGATGACCGCCGGGCCCTCCCGGTTTTGTACGTTCTTTCCTTTTTTGCTCCTCAATCCCCCTAATCCAGCTCTGAATTGATCCTACCGCGTAATCAAGCCCTAATCTACCCAGAATCACTCAATTACTTGATTAGCACTCCCCCAAATCATTCCATAATCAAAAGATTACACATTAACACCCAAAATCATACCAAAAACACAAAATCTATTTAAATGATAATTAACTCTGATTTTCCACAAAAATCAGAGCTAAAATTGATCTGCAAGAAATGTGTTAATGGGTTGGACAAACTCTGGAGAATAATTAATTTGGACCCTTAGATCCATTCCTATCCCAAGAATAAATCATCTCAATATAATTGGGTTAAAAACAAATAAAAGGCCCAAAGCAGCATATTTTAATGCACATAAACCTTATTATACATTTTATCCTAAGATTAAATCATCTCATTAATCCTAGGATCAAACACATGAAGGTTTAGATTATCAAAATACATTAATTCCACTAAGTTAAATTCCTATCATGCCTTCACTCAAAATCAAATCATCTCATCAACCTTGAGCTTAAGCATGTCTAAAATCTAGTTTTAATGAAATGTTCGTGGGTCAAATTTGGGTGTAAAATAAAATATATTTTAGCAATTTAGTCCTTAACATATCCTACGATTAAATCGTCTCATTAATCCTAGGCATATAAAAGTCTTAATTACTATAACGTATAAATTCTATTAAACTTAAACCCCATCCATGCTTCAACCTAAGACTAACTCATCAATCTTTTGATTCAAACATGTTTGGAGTCTAATCTCAATAGAATCTTCATAGGTCAAATTTGGGTGTTCACAAAAGGCTGACAATGGCTCCTAGATCACATAGGGCTCCTTCAATTTTCTTGTCCCCAATGTTACAAGGTATTGTGAAACTTCTTGGGTCTGAACTTTTTCTGGGTGGATGGTGTTGAATGAGAGCACTCCCCTAGGCTGTCATAGCTACAGTCTCAATATCATCAATGGTTCTCTTCCATGTCAGAATGTCCTTGAGGAATTTAGCATATGAAGGCATTTGTGTAACCACATCACTGAAGGGCACATTGACATATAGCTTACTCAACATTTCCTTGAACTTAAGGAATTGCCTCTCCAGCTTGGAATTGTGGTATACTTCTTGGTATAGGTGAGGAGGTTGATAGGATTGAACAGTTTGAGGCTGTTTTTCAGCTCTTTTTGTGCTAACAGGCTCAGCCTGTGTCTGTACTGTCTGTCCTAAGCTGGATGTTGATGCTGGTTCCTTGATCTTCTCCATAGCTTCTGGCAGTTTTGGAACTGTTTCTCTTAATTCTCCCCCACTGCGAAGGATCACAGCGTTGCAATGTTCAATCCTTGGATTCTCTATTGGTTTTCCTGTAAGAGCTCCTTGTTGGCTAGTTGACAGTGTGGTCTGTTGTGCTATTTGATTTTCAAAGATTCTGTTGTGGGATTTGATTTGATTGATCTCCTCGCTCATTTTATTCTGGTTCTCTAGGATGGATTGTAGCATGCTCATCAAGTCAGAGTTGTTGCCTTGCTGTCCTCCTTGATTCTGCCTCTAGTACTAAGGCTATCCACCATGGTTCTTTCTTTGGTACTCGGGCTGTGATGGATTTCTTTCTTCTTTCGATGTTCTCCAAGAGAAATTTGTGTGATCTCTCCAAGCTGGGTTGTAAGTATTACCATATTGACTCTGCGTTTGCTGGATATAGTGGGCTTGTTCACAATCACATTCGGCAAAGAGTGGGCAACTAGATGTACCATGAGGTCCTCCGCATCCTTCACAGGCTGAGCCTATGACTGCAGCTCCTTTGACTTAAGTGGCCCCTAATTGCTTTCTAAGTGCTTCTATTTCTTCCTCTAGCTTGGTTACTCGATCTACACCAATTTTTCTAGAGGCCTTGACTCCCCTAATTTGTGTTTTCTTCTTGGATAGAGCTTCAAGAATGGCGACTCCATCATTGTAATCTTTATCCAAGAATGCTCCATTGGCCATTTTGTCCAAAGTATTTTGATCTTCATCGCATAGGCCGCAATAGAACTATTCAAGTTACACAGCCTCATCAATTTGGTGGTTTGGGCAGCTCCTAAGTAATCCCTTGAAGCGCTCCCAAGCATCTCAAATTGATTCATCACAGCTTTAAGAAAAGCCAATAAGCTGCTGCCTCAAACTTACAGCCTTGCTTGATGAATGGTATTCCTTCAAGAAAGCTCTGACTAGACTGTCTCAGTCAGTGAAATGGCCTGCTTCATGGTTGTTGAGCCATTCAAATATTGCATCTCGAAGTGAGAATGGAAACACTCTCATGTACAGCTGCTCCTTGGTCATCCCTGCTATGTTCACAGTGCTACACACCCGTAGAAAATTCTGCAAATGCGAGTTTGGATCTTCAGAGGGGGTGCCTCCAAAGGTGCGCCTCTCCAACATGCTCAACAAGTTGGTTCTGATCTCTTATGGGGCTTCTACATCTGGAATGGCTATGCTGTTGTGGATGATGGTGGTTGGTGGTTGTAGAAGCTGGGACATGGGGATGTAGGGTCGAACAGGCTGAGTCTATTCAATGCCCTGGTGCGCTCCTTCGTTGGGTCTGTCCGCCATATTTTGTTACTTTTGTTTATTCTGCTTGCAAATCTGGTGGGTTGTCTTTTCGATCACTTGGTGGAAGATTAGAGCTGGCTGCTTTCTCCTGGTTTGGGGCATGCACCACCTGAAAACTTCGAACTGGAAAAAGAAAAGGGGTAAAATATAAAAAGCCTAATAAATCAAAATAAAAAGCAAAAGAATTAAGCGGCAGTCCCCAGCAACGACGCCACAAACTTGATGTAGTGTCCACTCTCATAAATGGTTCCTGCAAGTACACAGGGTAGTTGTAGTACTTTGTCAAGGTCGTATCCACAGGGACTAGGTTGAGCCTATTACTCCTTAATTAGACAAATTAGGCATGAAACAATTAATCAGAAGTGAAATTTTTGGGTGAATACTAATTAAAACTTAAATCAAGCAAGAATAAGAAGTAATGAGTAGGAAAAATCAGACTTGGTGAAGTCTTAGGCATCCGAGGTTCACATGCCTTGCCTTTATGCTCTAAATTGCTCAACAGCATCATGACAGACTGAGCCTGTTTGACGCCCTGTGTTTAATGAGATGTCTTGAAGGGGCTCCCAACCCAATGTACTACCAATGGCTTTCGATCTTATTGATAGTTCCCTAAGCTTCCATCTGCCCCCTGTCACTAGAATAGACGTCCACTTAGAGGCGAAGTTTGGTGTTGGTGCTAAGTACCCACAGTCTCTCCCTATCTTCTTTCGAATGGCTAGTGAGTGAAGGCTGACTATTGTTGGTCTAGCACACTTGGCTTCTCTTTTCGGTCCTTCACCAAGCTGCTACTTGATTAAAATAAGCATCTCAATAATCAATCAAGAATCAAATTAAAATGGTATTATCTTCTCGACTGTGCTGCAACAGGCTGAGCCTGTCGACAACACAAGATCGATTATAGGACTAGGTCTTGTAGGAGCTCTCAATCACTACTGAACCCATTTGTTTTCACTCACAGGTTCCTCCCAAGATTCTCACTCATCCTAATGCTTTTGTGTAATGCCCCGATTTTTCCTTAATTACTTTTTGTGGAATTTTCAGAATTTTTAAAAAATTTTATTTTCAATTTTACCCTCCAGGAATTTTTCAAGAATTTCCGGTCAAAGGATTTATTTATTTACAATCTTTTAGTGGGTTTCTTGAGTATTTAATTTTGGTTTCCGTTTGAAATAAAATAGAGTTTGGTATGGAACACAATACATGGTGAAATTTTCCTTTGAAACTACGTAGTTTTGGGATAGTCCAAGCATAAAACTCAAGGGAGCTTGCGTTTTGACTAGGTTAGTTGTATGCTTGACTTGAGCGAAAAAAAGAAAGGGACAAAACGACGTCGTTGCTTACCAAAACGACGCCGTTTTGGATGCAAGCCGAATCTTAGGGTTTCCCTAAGTATAAAAACTTCTTTTCCACTCTCCCTCTTTTCCTTTTTTCTCTCCCCGACCGGCCGCTGCATCTTTTCCCTTCTTTCTCTTTCGCCTTCGTGCCTCAAAGGCACCCACACCATCACCATTTTCTTTCTCTTCCTCGACCCAACGCCGACACCCTCATCTCAACCCTTTTCCCGCCATCACCAATCAGCAGCAGAGGAAGGAAGAGTCGAGGGGAGGCTCGTGTTGGACTCGTCTTGGGCGTGGCTGCGTCTGGGTCGCACCGTCGCCGCTTTTTCTTCTGGTCTTCTCCACTATCTGCCGTCGTTGAGACGTAGGAGGAGGCTCGGGGTTCTCTGGGTTGCAACGAGAAGTCACCATGGCCGCAGTCGATGTCGCCGGGCTATGTTGCAGAACGGGAGGAGTTCTGGTGGGCCTTGTACGGGTTGAATAGGCCGTGAAGTCGACGTAGGTGCCATCGTCGCCCTTCGTCGTCGATCGGTAAGTCCCCGGCGATCTCTTCCTTCACTTCCCCTATTCGTGCTTTCTTTTCCTTTTGTTTTTGGGGCCGATTTATTAATCATTGGTGTTGGTTGTTGCTGGTGATTCATGGCGACGAGGGTGTGTTGCGTTTGTTTGGTGGCCGATGGTTACAGGGGTCGTGATTTTTCTGGCTCGGTGGCTGTGTTCGGCCTGGTAGCCATTGTATCGTCGGGCGGCGGGTGTGGCTCGCGTTGGCTGCGTGTCGAGATTCTGTTTGGGTATGGCAGTGGCGACGCGTGGTTCTGCTATTGGTGGTCTCGGTGGTGGTGTTTGGTTGTGGTGTTTAGAAGTCGCAGGGTTTGTTTCGGGCTGAGTTCTTTATCGGGTAAGGTTTCTTGGAGCTTAATTTTTGCCTTGTCTCGCTATTCACTGTTGTGAGTGTTGTATTAAGGAAAAATGTCCGTTGGGGGTTCCTTGTATTTGTGGTTGCATCAGAAATATTGTGGAGCTAACAGCACTGGCTTTGAATGTTAATGTGATCAAGTTTCAATTTGGGTGTGGTCTAAATGTTCTTCCTATTGGGTTTTTTTGTTGCTTGATGTGTGGTCATGCTTTCTAGGCAGACCACTTAGTTGGAAATTAACATTAAGATACCAGGTTTAAGTAAGAAGAGAAGCTAGTGGGAAGAATGTTTACAAAATAAAATTACTCTTTTCCATTAAAGTTGGGAGGTGAACTGTTTCCTTTTAAGTTAACTTAAAATGCTTTATATTAAGCTAATGGTGTTGTTATGTCAGCCGGAAGCAGTCTGAAGGCATGGGGTTGAATTGTTGCATGATTATTGACTATGATTGAGTTTGGGGCTGGTTATAACGGATTTAGTGGACGGGTCAATTTGAGGATGAGTATATGATTAATTCAAGTAATTAGTTGTTCATATGGTTAACAGTTTTGCATATGCTTTTAACATGCTTTAAACAGTATTATAAATTGGTTCCATGAAACCGTGGGGTGTAGATTTTTGTTAGGCTTGGGCTGATAGTGGGATATGTATATATGCATAACCTTGTATCAAATGTTCATGGGGGAGTTTTATAAAAGTAATGTGACTTAACCCTTAATCGCTTCTAGTTCTTGTGTCTTTTAACCCTTAATCGCTTCTAGTTCTTGTGTCTTTTACTTGTCCTTGTGCAACATAACACATGTATTTTTGCCTTTCTAGGCCGAATGAGAGATATTAAAAGCCCGATGTGGCATTGACTTGGTTGATGGTGTCTTCTGTAAAGAATAATAATAAATGGAGATTTGCACGAGGTCCACTAACGAGTTTCACGTGAGTACAAATTGGTTTCTCTAGGTTCTCTGAGTTGAGCATGACCATACGGATTGTTGAACTGGGGAGTTGACACTGACTAGTAATTGTTTTATTTATGATGCGAGTTAGCAAGAGCTACGTGCGTAAACTTTTTGTTGCTGCATCATATGAGACCGTGCTGGTTATAAATATAGGATTATCAAGGCAGAACGGACTTCAGTTCCGAGGCAATTAATATGGCCCAGGTGAGGACATATAAACCCTTGTATGCTTTACTGCCTACAATACTCGGTTAATTAACAAGATATGCAAAGTGGTAATATTTGTTGGCACTGAATGCTGTATGCGTGTATGTTTGTGCTGATGTTGCTATTTGCAAAGTGAATTATGTTGATGATACCAATGATGTGGTGTGCCTGATTATGTGACCTATTGTCCGATGTGATATATTGTGCCTGTCGAGCATGACTTGTAATGTTATGTTAAAACACATGAGATATAGATTTGTGGTTTGTGTGGTGGGCTGTGGGCTGGAGGCCCGGACTTCAGAATAAGATATTAAATCCACACAACACTGTTTGATCATAACGTATGGCACAACTCTTTAAGCATAATTAAGAATAACGAACTATAATAATTCTACTGTGAGGCTGTTGACTGGTTGGTTCGAGCGGGAAGTGATACCCCTCGGGATTTCATGCGGTTTAGCATATGGGTCTGTTATGACCGGTTCTACCTCCCTCTTTCTACCTCCCCCTTTCTACCTCCCTCTTTCTCTCTGTCTATCTCTCTCTCTCTGATTATATTGGGCCTATGCCCTGGTTCTCTCATGAGACGGGACCGAGCTCGACGCACACAGTAGAGGGCCCTAATAAAATGTTAAACTCTAATAATGATAAAGTATAAGTATAATAAGATGATTAACAAGCGATGATTTGAAGCCTGATGATAAATTGTGTTGTGCGTTGTGACTTGCTTGTGCACTGTGGTTGTTATTACCTGATGCCGGTGTAATTGTGGTTGATTTGTATTTATATACTATGGTTTATTTGTTTGCGGTGAGACAGTGGTTGGTCTCACCCCCTCACAGAATTTTACAGGTTAGCTGTTCGTTGAGCAGTGGTGCATATCAGCAGGTGGCGGTGCTTTCCTTCTCGGGTCGGATCCATAGGGTGCAATACGTTCATATTTGTTTGTGTATTTGTCTTCCGCTGCATACCCAAATTGTATTTTTTATTGTATGATATACTGCGTAATTAAATGATGATTATCTTGTTTGTATCGTATCCCGGGTAGAAAGGGCAATTTGGTCTTTTCACATATTTTAATTAATTAAATTGGACAATTTGGGATACGGGCTTTTCAGTTGGTAGCGGAGCTCCAGGACTCCTCTAGTACGGTGCAGGGTTCGGGGACGAACCTAGCGGAAGCTGGTGGGCCTGTGACACCCCGGGGTCTATGAGGGCGGGAAGTGTACGCCGGTGCCGGGATGAGCATGGACAAGGAGCGGCTTCTGGCAGGCTTCTAGACGGAGGGGCACGGGAATGAACCGATCCACACCGGAATAGGAGAGATCCTGAGACTGTGTAGGGATGGGGCTGCACAGTTGGGGCGATTTCATAATTATACGGGTATGGGACTGTATAATTAAGAATAGCTCAAATGAAGTGATTTCGAGGCTGTACAGTTATGGGACTGCACAATCGAGAATAGCTTAAACGGTTTGATGGGTACTAACTATATCAACAAGGTGAACCTACCTTTTCGGTGCTCATTCTAGAAAAACTCCAAAGTTAAACGTGCTTGACTTGGAGCAATTCTAGGATTGGTGACCTCCTGGAAAGTTTTCTCCGGAAACGTGCGAGTGAGGACAAAGCATGTTGGAAAGGTCCCGTGTTGGTCAGTAGTGGCAGTCGACAAGCCGGGACGTTACAGATGGATGCGCCTTTTTTTGTGAAGGCCCTCCCCTCGAGGGACCCACCAATTCCAGGTATTGTTACATCACTCCCTCCGCCCGATTAAATCCTTTACCATGCTGCAGCACTGGGGATTCGAACTCGGGACATGATGCTTTTTATCCCCCTCAAAGAGAGCACCTTCACCAATTCATCTAGGGAATGTGTGGATATGTTTTGTGCTTTGATGTGCCTGAGTCTGCTCTTTTTTGTGTTGTCTGTTGCGTAGTCATATGCATTCATATAGTGGGTCGTACTATGGATCCGGTGGAGGACACGCACCTGCTGAGGGTCGGAGCGACCCGGTATTTTTGTTGAGCAAAGTTTATTTTGTGGAATATCCACTGTTTTGTCAGAGTCGGTGTAGACTCCTGACTCTTTGCTTGTGACTTTTGTCTGTGTGGAATTGGCCAATACAAGCAAGAACCATCGATATGAGCTCGGGTGTTAAATCTGTCAAGAGATGTTCTTGTGTGATACTTGTGGATTTGAATTCTTGTGATCTTGGTGATCAAGTTGCTTGTGGTCTGATTACTTGAGCTCGAGGTTTGAAATTACTTGTGAATTATATATGGATTAAATCTTGTTCGGAGTTCGAACTGATAATTTTCTTGAATTAATTTGAGGGTGATCTAATAGTATATCCGGGGAAAAGTCTTTTAATGATACTTGAGGTATCTAACCTTGTTGGGATTTGAGAAATTAAGGGTGATTGTGATAATAAGGTTTTGATCATGAATCTTTATTGAGGTTATAGTTCATGTGCGGATGAGGATTCCGGAAATGGGTTTACATAGAGGTTTGACATCGGAGGTGATCTCGAGTATGATGATTCACTTGCTAGTCTTTTAATTATGTGAGGAGAGATACGGTGATGATGTTTTAAGTTTCTTATCAAATAAATTTTGGTGTTCGTGCTAAGTGTGACTTGAGGAGTAGATTATAAGCATGAGTATGAGTTACGAAAGAATGTTTGGGTCTTGAGTAGTCTAAGTTTTGGAATTATAATTATGATATTTCGGTGACGATTCTTTTCTAGTGCCTAAGTTATGTTCTAGGATTTAAGTATATCCGATTTTTGGTGGAATTGGTGTGTGATAGAGAAAATACATTGAGGTTCAGGTCATGAAATTGGTTATGGATTTTTTTTTGTTTTGAGGTATTCACATCGGGAGTGATGATTATGTTACTTAAGTAATAATTTTGGGTCCGGTTATTTGAGGATATGCTTAATGGATTAAAAGATTGAATATATTTGGTTAAGTGATGATAAAGGAAATGTTTTATGGACTCTAGTATTGATGATGTTGTTGATGTTCGGGAAGATTCTTGTGTTAGTGCTTTGATCTTATGCTCTATTGATCATGGTTGGCTAGAGTCGATGATCGACTTGGTATGTTGGAGGTCTTGCTTGGGAATGTGATTGATGGACTTGATGGTTCTACTTGGCAATCCTTGGCCGGCGGTATTTTAGTACCGGGTGACACGTGTTGTGTCAGTTAAGCACTTGCTAGTCTTGTTATGTAAATTTCGAGGACGAAATTTTCTTAAGTGGGGTAGAACTGTAACGCCCCGATTTTTTCTTAATTACTTTTTGTGGAATTTTCAGAATTTTTAAAAAATTTTATTTCCAATTTTACCCTCCAAGAATTTTTCAAGAATTTCCGGTCAAAGGATTTATTTATTTACAATCTTTTATTGGGTTTCTTGAGTATTTAATTTTGGTTTCCGTTTGAAATAAAATAGAGTTTGGTATGGAACACAATACATGGTGTAATTTTCCTTTGAAACTACGTAGTTTTGGGATACTCCAAGCATAAAACTCAAGAGAGCTTGCGTTTTGACTAGGTTAGTTGTATGCTTGACTTGAGGGAAAAAAAAAAAGGGACAAAACGACGCCGTTGCTTACCAAAACGGCGCCGTTTTGGAAGCAAGCCGAATCTTAGGGTTTCCTTAAGTATAAAAACTTCTTTTCCACTCTCCCTCTTTTCCTTTTTTCTCTCCCCGATCGGCCGCTGCATCTTTTCGCTTCTTTCTCTTTCGCCATCGTGCCTCAAAGGCACCCATACCATCACCATTTTCTTTCTCTTCCTCGACCCAACGCCGACACCCTCATCTCATCCCTTTTCCCGCTATCACCAATCAGCAGCAGAGGAAGGAAGAGTCGAGGGGAGGCTTGTGTCGGACTCGTCTTGGGCGTGGCTGCGTCTGGGTCGCACCGTCGCAGCTTTTTCTTCTGGCTTCTCCACTGTCTGCCGTCGCTGAGACGTAGGAGGAGGCTCGGGGTTCTTTGGGTTGCAACGAGAAGTCGCCATGGCCGCATTCGATGTCGCCGGGCTATGGTGCAGAATGGGAGGAGTTCTGGTGGGCCTTGTACGGGTTGAATAGGTCGTGAAGTCAACGTAGGTGCCATCATCGCCCATCGTCGTCGCTTGGTAAGTCCCTGGCGATCTCTTCCTTCACTTCCCCTATTCTTGCTTTCTTTTTCTTTTGTTTTTGGGGCCGATTTATTAATCATTGGTGTTGATTGTTGCTGGTGATTCATGGCGACGAGGGTGTGTTGCGTTTGTTTGGTGGCTGACGGTTACAGGGGTCGTGATTTTTCTGGCTCGGTGGCTGTGTTCGGCCTGGTAGCCATTGTATCGTCGGGCGGCGGGTGTGGCTCGCGCTGGCTGTGTGTCGAGTATTCTGTTTGGTTATGGCAGTGGCGACGGGTGGTTCTGCTACTGGTGGTCTCGGTGGTGGTGTTCAGTTGTGGTGTTCAGATGCCGCAGGGTTTTTTTCGGGCTGAGTTCTTTATCGGGTAAGGTTTCTTGGAGCTTAATTTTTGCTTTGTCTCGCTATTCACTGTTGTGAGTGTTGTGTTAAGGAAAAATGTCCGTTAGGGGTTCCTTGTATTTGTGGTTGCATCAGAAATATTGTGGAGCTAACAGCACTGACTTTGAATGTGAATGTGTTCAAGTTTCAATTTGGGTGAGGTCTAAATGTTCTTCCTATTGGGTTGTTTTGTTGCTTGATTTGTGGTCATGCTTTCTAGGCAGACCACTTAGTTGGAAATTAACATTAAGATACCAGGTTTAAGTAAGAAGAGAAGTTAGTGGGAAGAATGTTTACAAAATAAAATTACTCTTTTCCATTAAAGTTGGGAGGTGAACTGATTCCTTTTAAGTTAACTTAAAATGCTTTATATTAAGCTAATGGTGTTGTTATGTCAGCCGGAAGCAGTCTGAAGGCATGGGGTTGAATTGTTGCATGATTATTGAGTATGATTGAGTTTGGGGCTGGTTATAACGGATTTAGTGGACAGGTCAATTTGAGGATGAGTATATGATTAATTCAAGTAATTAGTTGTTCATATGGTTAACAGTTTTGCATATGCTTTTAACATGCTTTAAACAGTATTATAAATTGGTTCCATGAAACCGTGGGGTGTAGATTTTTGTTAGGCTTGGGCTGATAGTGGGATATGTATATAAGCATAACCTTGTATCAAATGTTCATGGGGGAGTTTTATAAAAGTAATGTGACTTAACCCTTAATCCCTTCTAGTTCTTGTGTCTTTTACTTGTCCTTGTGCAACATAACACATGTATTTTTGCCTTTCTAGGCCGAATGAGAGATATTAAAATCCCGATGTGGCATTGACTTGGTTGATGGTGTCTTTTGTTGGCACTGAATGCTGTATGCGTGTATGTTTGTGCTGTTGTTGCTATTTGCAAAGTGAATTATGTTGATGAAACTAATGATGTGGTGTGCCTGATTATGTGACCTGTTTTCCGATGTGATATATTGTGCCTGTCGAGCATGACTTGTAATGTTATGTTAAAACACATGAGATATAGATTTGTGGTTTGTGTGGTGGGCTGTGGGCTGAGGGCCCAGACTTGAGATTAAGATATTAAATCCACACAACACTGTTTGATCATAACGTTTGGCACAACTCTTTAAGCATAATTAAGAATAACGAACTATAATAATTCTACTGTGTGGCTGTTGAGTGGTTGGTTCGAGCGGGAAGTGATACCCCTCGGGATTTCATGCGGTTTAGCATGGTATATGCGGTTTAGCATGTGGGTCTGTTATGACCGGTTCTACCTCCCTCTTTCTGCCTCCCCCTTTCTACCTCCCTCTTTCTCTCTGTCTATCTCTCTCTCTCTTATTATATTGGGCCTATGCCCTGGTTGTCTCATAAGACGGGACAGAGCTCGACGCACACAGTAGAGGGCCCTAATAAAATGTTAAACTCAAATAATGATAAAGTATAAGTATAATATGATAATTAACAAGCGATGATTTGAAGCCTGATGATAAATTGTGTTGTGCGTTGTGACTTGCTTGTGCACTGTGGTTGTTATTACCTGATGCCGGTGTAATTGTGGTTGATTTGTATTTATATACTATGGTTTATTTGTTTGCTGTGAGACAGTGGTTGGTCTCACCCCCTCACAGACTTTTACAGGTTAGCTGTTCATTGAGCAGTGGTGCATATCAGCAGGTGGCGGTGCTTTCTTCTCGGGTCGGATCCATAGGGTGCAATACGTTCATATTTGTTTGTGTGTTTGTCTTCCGCTGCATACTCGAATTGTATTATTTATTGAATGATATACTGCGTAATTAAATGATGATTATCTTGTTTGTATCGTATCCCTGGTAGAAAGGGCAATTTGGTCTTTTCACATATTTTAATTAATTAAATTGGACAATTTGGGATACGGGCGTTTCATTTTGCATCGGTCAAACCAATAGGATTAAGACTTGGTATTGAGGCTAATTCTCAATTAGTTCCTAACTTCTATCAAAACTAAGAACTAAGGGTTGGTTGTTGTTGTTCTAGCAACTATGGTTTCTCCTTTCGGTCCTTCACCTAGCTACCTGTAATCATGCATGGGTTTGATCAAGACTCAGACATGGAGCAAGTTTGCAACAACCAAAACAAGAAAAAC
This sequence comes from Turnera subulata, assembly GCA_028386065.3. Classification (NCBI taxonomy): domain Eukaryota; kingdom Viridiplantae; phylum Streptophyta; class Magnoliopsida; order Malpighiales; family Passifloraceae; genus Turnera; species Turnera subulata. Next base: position 50,723 of record JAKUCV010001821.1, read on the forward strand.
AGGTTATGAACATGAGATGAGCAATTTATTGCAATAAGAACAGAGACATGCTTCATCCCTCCAACCTAAGAGGGGTTGTTTAATTCATGCTCAGAATTCCAAAAACAAAAGGGGTAAAGGATAGCATGATGTTTGGAGAAATCTGGAGGTTAGGGATAACACGATTTCCGCCCAGAAAAGGGTGCAAAATCGTGTTTCCTCTTGAACCCTTTGTTGCAGAACTTCTGCAAGTTTTATGGGTGTTTGACCGAGGGTGAATTCGATGTTCAGTTCTTTCTTCCTTCTTCTTATTTATAGGCGTGGATCTCTTCTTCTCTCTTCTCCCACTTGCTGGAAGGTATGGGAGCTGGGCAAGTTGAATTTCAGTTGCCCATCATGATCTTCAGGATAAGACGCCATGGGAGGTGTGCTGATAGGCTGAATCCTTCAGACCTGCAGGTTTTGAATACTTTTAGGGAAGATAATAGTTCTTTATTGCAATATTCTTTGGGTGAAATGATTATTGCACCATTCCCATGCATAAAGTCTTCTGAAACGCTCAGGTTATGATTGCAAGGTTGAAAGTTCTGCAAGTGGCTGAATTTTATATCCTTTTCTTCGCATTTCTGGTTTTCTGTAGATTCCACAGGCTGAGCCTGTGGTGGGCCTTTGTGCAATCTTTCTTGATTCTTCCTTGCAATTGACTTCAGCTTCTCTTGCGATTAGTGTGGTGGCATGGTGGCTTTGTGGATCAAGGCAAGGATAGTGAAATTGATAGCCTCTTGCAAGTATACAGGGTGTTGTAGTACCAAGGTCGTCTCACAGGGATCTTTGCTAAATACTATTAACAATGTGATATATGATTATCTAGAAAATTAAGCCTCGAAGAGGAGTCGATTGAATGGTCTAATAAACTTGGAAAAGAAAACAACAAGAATAAATGAGATGACAATGATGAGAAAAACACCTAGGAGTTCGGGGAATCCCTTGCCACAATTTCCATGCAATTAAGTGCGACACAACCAAGCCGTGTTCTGTCACTACACGACCTGCCTGTGTAGATCTGATATTAAATCCTAATAATACTCTTCTTTGAAAGAACCGGTAAACTCAACTAGATCAATAGCCTACTTCCGTAAGCCGTAAAACCCCTTCCTAACTTATCTCCACTATCCATTCTGCCAGTGTTGAAATAAATTAAGAGCTTTAAGTTCTTACCTCTAAGTCTCCAATAGAAAGCACGCCCCTCCCGAGGTCGGTTCCTAAAGCCCGGTCTAAGGTTTTCTATAGGGAATTGACGCTGTCACTTAACCATTTCCTATTATGGATTTAAGCTAATTGGTGGCCAAACAACTAACTTAATTAAGCATCAAAGACCGAATCAAAGAAGAATAATTAAAAGAAATAATATCTCATTAAATTTG